>JANAVB010016478.1:0-45662 GCA_029216955.1 Iris pallida
GGTTCAAAGAGCCCCCCAGCCGCATGCGGTTCAGAAGTACATGCGGCTCACATACGACCAACAGAGATATGCGGCTCGATCAACACCACGTGTCCCCATGGGACCCCTTCACACAGCTGGCCATCGAGTAATGGCCCTATTCAATGCTCTACCTGATTTGACAGCTGACGGCTCTGACATGAAGTGTCATAATGGTCCTGTCATAATGACAGACTCTTTGGGAACAGGAGAAAATCTCTGACACGATCCGATATTGCCACGTGGCTACTCCCATGCGGCTCAATTGAAGAACAGCTTCATGCGGCTGGCAAGAATCATCTTCCTGCGGCTCACCAAGAAGCCATCCCATGCGGCTCGTAAGTATACCTATGTGGCTCACCGAAAACTATCCCATGCGGCTCGCAAATACTATACCTATGCGGCTCACTGAGACGCTGTGTCATGCGGTTCATGGATATCATGCGGTTCTGACAGGGTCCACCATTAAGACACGTGGCAGAGATTCAATGGCCCCCGCGACTTGACAGCTGGTAGCAAGGATGATTATGGGATACAGATCAATCTAAGATTTACCAGATCCCAATGACAATATTTAACGTTATCCTCATAATTAATGAGATCATGTCATATCATTCATGATCAAGCCAAGGGACATGTGGTGAAAAATCTAAGCTTGACAAAACCAATCATGAAGATTTAAAGCAATCAGCATTAATCATTCACAGGATTCAATACTATCCCCATTTATGGCCTAGATCCTTCACGCCTTAAACTAAAGGTCCAGATTGATTATACATCAGGCTGCCGCCACTTTGAGAATGGGTAATCATCCAAACCCTAATGATGCCCCCACTATTATAAATAGCAAGGTGCCAATCCCTTGTAAAAGATATACACTATCAGAGATCGATATACGGAGAGACTCCCCCAATAATTAGAGAAAAAAATATACAGAGAGAGAGAGAGAAGCTAGAAGAGTAATAGAGGGAGAGCAAGAAGAGCATTTCTTCATCAACGCCAACCATCTCTTCACAGGAGCCAAGGCTGCATATCGATCGTCCAAGGAGTAAGGCAGGGCTGCCGTCGCCTTCCCGAGCCTCTATCGTCCCCCCATAATCTAAAATAAACAATTGTACTTAGACTGTTGTACCTAGGTTTTCGTCCCTAGGCTTTCTTTGTACGAGCGAGTTTGTAACGTGAAGTAAAAGTCCGGTCCTCCGATAATTGTTCTGTTCTTTTATATTTCATGGCAAACACGATGGCGACTCTGCTGGGGACAAACTTCTCCACGGCTGAGGAGTTGGTGACGCAGTCGGATGCAGCCAAACTTGGCTCCACGCAACAAAAGATGGTCGTCCGCTTCGACCAACAGGCGTTTGAAGAGATGCTCTCCGAAGGAAGCGCTGGCCCGGTCCAGAAGTGCACCCGCACGATGAAGGCTCGCAAAAAGTAGAGGCCAAAATCATTGTTTCCTCCCCAAGCCCTCGACGGGATACCCTCTGTTGCTCAAGACGGAGAGAAGGACTCTTCTGCGCCCCACTTCAGACCGTAGACAACTCTGCTGTCCCCAAGTCCGGCAGAAGAAAATACTATGATGCTGGACTTGCAGGGGCAGAGAGAAACTCTATGCGATCCGAGCCGCATAAGGGTATTAGCCACAGGGAGAAAGCTCAGGCAGCTGCATCCGCCAACCGCATGAAGAAAACTCATACGGCCACATCTGTCAGCCGTATAGTTTATGCGGCTACAGTTGCCAACCGCATGGATGAGACTCATGCGGTCACTGAAGTCAATCGCTTGCAGAAAACCCATGCGGCCACAGTTGCCAACCGCATGCGGCCAGCCTGCACGGTCGTGACTTCCAGTCGCACAAGAACAACTAATCCGACAGCAGAAGATAACGGCATGCAGACAGCCTGCACGGTTTCCAATCCTAGCCGCATAGCGTCCGTTCCACGCTCTTCTCGATCAGTCTTCGACCGTCTCTCATACGGTCCTGACCCTGACGGTTCTCTGGATGATAAGCCAGACTCTGTGGTATTCAACTTAGACTCTTCCTATTACGCACCCGCAAGTGCTAAAAAGAAGAAGTCTAGGGCAGCGCGGGCTCATCAAGCCCAGTCAGCTGCCCCAGCCTCTGACTGTCGGGGCGTCCTGTTGACTATCACGCGGGCCTCTGATGGGAAGTTGTATAGAACCGCTCGAGCCCAGCCCCCGACGGCAAAAGGACAAAGTGGTTCCTCTGACCTGCGTGAGGCGATCCTCCACAAGCGTAAGGAAAGAGAAGGGGTTTCGGTGTGCAAAGAGTCCTCGTTTGGGCGTTACTGCACCCAAATCATCGTTAACTGCTGTTGCAACAACGCGGCAGCGACGGAAGACCGGCCGTCAGTCTTCCAAAGGCTACAACATCCGAGCTCAGAGCACGAGGCACCTCCTGTTGTCTTCTGTAATTCCACTCAGAAAATCCCCACCGAGGGGAGAAGGAAGAAGACAAGCATCTCCAGCCCCAAGATATCAACCACTACAGCTAAGAAACTGTCGTCTAAACGATTGTCCTCCACCGGAATATTCCAACACACCCGTTCAAAGACGAAATCTGCTGCAATGGGAAATTCATCATCCACATCGCTGGGGCTCATGGGAACTGGGGGTAGCACTCCTCCGAACATCCACAATAATCCAATGTTTCAAGGAGACGAGCCCGGGGAAACAACTCTCCCATCAGGTACAACAGACGCTGATGTCCCCGAGGACATCCATGACTCTCAAGACGAAGCAAACTCTGAGGCTGGGGGTACTGTTCCCTCCGAGTCCGAACTAGAAGAGAATATTCCCACATATCCCGATGACTTCTCGGTACATGGGTATGACTCGGAGGATACATCTCCCACCGTCCCTTCAATTTCTCATCATACAAGGACGGTGTTCATGACAGACAGCAATCAAAGTGGTTCCAGTGATCGCCAGTACATCGACAATCTCGAAGCCATATTACTTGCTTTGGTCAAGTCTGTAGATGAGATTAAAGCAGCCCTTCCAACTCTGCGAGGAGGGACGCCTGGCCAAACAAGCGCGGGTCCCGCGGTCAATGCGAACTCGAATTCGGTGGCACCGAACCCGGGCAACAATCCTCCCGAAATAACAGCCCCTACCACGACAGATGAGGCCCGAGAAGTAGGAAGAGAGGTTCAGGAGCTCCGAGCCATGTTCCATGCCCGAGAAAAAGCTCAAGACCTCAGAATTCGGCAACCATACCCTGCTGAATGGAGGGATGTTCCATTCCCACCAAGATATAAGCCGTTCAATATCAACCCGTATGATGCAAGACCTCAGCAAGTCGGTACATCACTTACTTCGAGGTCACCACCGACCATCTGCCCCATGAGGATGCTATCCTCACGCGATTATTCATTGGGGCATTGGAAGGAGTTGCCTTCGACTGGTATTGCAATCTGCCGGACAACTGCATCCACTCCTTCGCCGGCTTCAAGCGCATGTTCTTGGAGAGATTCTACGAAGTAGGGCAGGATGTTACCATGTCCACCCTCATGGACGTCGTCCAAGGGGAGAAGGAGCTGACAAGGAACTACATTGAGCGGTTCTGCCAAACCGCCATGAAGCTGCCCTCCGGAAATCCAGATTCCTCTTTAATTGAAATTTGCCAAAAGAGACTGCTTCCAACGATCAGTCTCTGGATGGGCAAAAGTTAATTCAGAGATTGGAAGACATTCATCATCAGCGCCACAAGCGCCGAAGAACGACTGAAGAAGGCTAGCCAACTGGGATTGCACATCTCGGAAGGAGAAAACAAGGGCAAGCGTCCCAACAACGATAATGGGGGTAGCCCCTCCAACAATCGGGACAACAAGGGAAAGCAGGCTATGGTGGCCGATACAGCACAAAAACCTGAGCCAAAGCCAGCAGACAAACAATAGCCGCAAATCACTTACTCCTTTGAAGACGGTCACGTTAAGCCCATCGTGGACATGCTCATACAAGGGGACCGGATTCAGCTTCCTCCACCAAGACGGGAACCGCGGCCGGCAGAGATGGAGAATCCAAAATACTGCCATTATCATCGCTATGTCCATCATGCTACACCCGATTGCTACCAGCTGAAACGGTATATACAAAACCTCATCGATTCGAACGCTCTGGCCATCGATTTCGAAGAGGTAACCGTGGCGGCCAATATGGTATCCGTACAATTCGGTAGCTTTCCTCCGACGGAGACTCAAGACGGGTGGTCCCCGTCCCTCTAGCGACAATGGAGATTACCAAGCTTCCACCTCCCCGAGATCAGGCTGCCGGTCTAGTACCCCTCACCACATCACGAGGGGAGGTCATGTGGATCCATCAAGACTTGGTGTCAGAAGTGACTCGACCCACACCATCTTCCACCGACAAGAAGAAAAGTGAGAAAAGTCAGGACCTGCCACACAATCTCGGCAGACAACGAGGAAGCTACAGCCATCGTCACACGGTCCGGAGCACAATCCCAACCTGTGGTTGACAATCCAGCTAAAAACTATTAACCCACTACAAATGATGCTCCGGGACCGGCTCAGCCTTCGACGACCGACAAGCCTAGGCCGAGGGAGACTCGCTTCGACAAATCCCTCCGAAAGAGGCAGCCCAAGGGCTAGAGAGGCCCTACAACTTTGACATCTTAGCGCAATTGGCTAACACACCGGCCAAGTTATCACTGTACGAACTCCTAAGGCTCTCCAAGGACGTTCGTATTGCATTAAGCGAAGCACTCCAAAATGCCGATGTCTATCTGTCTCAATCCAACCTCACCGGGGAGGACTCACCTGTGGATCTCCAGGACAGTGCCTGTACGGGAGCAATGCCCAACATCGTCTTCACTCCGTAGGACATGCTCATCAAAATCAACCTGCACGATCGCCCACTATACTATACTGGATACATCGACGACATAAAGGTTATTGGATGCACATTGATCCTGGCTCTTCCATAAGCATCATCCCGAAGGGTCTGCTACATTATCTTCGCATCCCAATGCATCGCCTGACACCTACAAGCACCGCCATCAGCGGTTTCAATTCGGGCAGGAGCTACCCTATTGGGAAGATTCGTCTGAAGTGTCAAATTGGCGACATCCAATCCGAAGTCACCTGCTACGTCATAGATGCAGACACTTCATACAACATCCTCTTGGGGCGTCCGTGGATACACGATATTATGATCGTGCCTTCCACGCTGCACCAATGCTTCAAATATGTCGACAAACACGGCTTCGTGAAGACAGAATTTGCTGACGTCGATCCCTTCAAAGGGGTCGAATCTTACTACTCGGACTCCTGCCTATACGAAAAGTCGAAGAGGCACCTTGATGAAAGAAATGTACAAGCTAGTACCGAGACGGCCACAGGATCAGAAGAGCCTCTGACAATCACCTCCAAGCTCGCAAATCGGGAAGGTCCGCACCCCTTACTGCCACTCTGCGGAAGGACGCGATCAGCCTCTCGGCGCAGGAAGAGCAGATGATAATCCGGCTGCCAAGGTCCGGCCAAGTGCCGAGACCCACAACGGGGCCACTGACAATCAGACTGCCGAGAGTCGGTCAACCCCAAACGGAGAAGCTCAATCCCTCCGATAGGCCACTGACGATACACATTCCCAAGAAGGGTCGTCACCCCGATGCAAGGTCTGACACTTCTAGCGAACCGGCCACTCCTCGCTCCATATCAAGTACCAAACTGGGGATCGCTAGTCGGCCAACAACTCCATGCTCTGCTCCATCAACTGAACCACTGACAATCAAGCTTCCCAGGACGTCCTCTCAGTCTTCATTCACACAGGGGGTAGCCGAAGAGGAACCAGAGTTAGCCAAGTATGTGGCTGCCCACACTGATGTTCCCTCCGCTGATGATGTAATCCCCCTAGAAAAGATACCTTACTTCATCAATAAAGGGTTATCTTTGAACTACACCGAGCTCAATAAGCTATGTACAATGTATGCTATGGAATACGGTATAGGCACTCACCAACACACACAAGTGACAAATGTGTACACCGCAATCCAGCTTATTCCAGTAGAAGACGCTTACCAAATAATCGAGGGAGGGGATCATCCGATCATCTTCGGCCGGACGAACAAACCGCATCCCTTCACCATAGAGGAAGCCGACCTCGGGTCAGATGCCGGAAGACTGCCTATATCTTTATAGCCCCCAATCCAAATATCTCATGCAGAAACAGGGGTATGATCTGGAAACGATGCCAGGTTTGAACTACGATACTGGGCGACGATTACCTTTGAAGCCGCCAGTCCCGGCGGGCAAACCACGGGACTACTATAACAAAACTCAATACGGATTTAGGATATGTAATGCCTACCACGACCCCTGAGAGTTCAGATGAAGAATGCGACTGGCAGTCACATTCAACCGAGTCACCAACTTCTGACTCGGATACCAGCATCGGAGATGTGTTCAGACAAGTCATGACAGTCAACATGGCATTCGCCGACGCTTACGAAGAAGACGAAGACATCCCCAAATACTCGAGCTAGAACCGTGGGCCCAGCAGTTGGACGCACAATGGGAAAATTGGTTCGAACAAAGAGAACCTCCTACTGAAGATGAGGTCATACAAGTGGCATCTCGGCAGCAAATCTTCTCCAAAACCAATTTTCGTCAGTAAAAGCCTAACAGACGAAGAACGGGAGTCGCTGCTAGAACTTGTCAGAGAATACATTGATGTGTTCGCCTGGAGCTATGAAGACATGCCAGGGTTAAATCCGACATTGCTCTTCACAAACTCAACATTCGGCCAGATGCGAAGCCAGTCAAGCAACAACAGCGACGCTTCTGCCCAGGCATCATGGACGCGATCAAAGCCGAAGTCGACAAACTGATAGCCAGCGGCTTCATTCGTGAGGAGCAACATCCGATTGGGTCGCCAATATAGTACCCATCCTCAAGAAGAATGGGAAGACTCAAATCTGTCGACTTCCGCAATCTGAACGAGGCATGCCCCAAAGATGAATTCCCCTTCCTATCACAGACATCATGATCGACAATACCTGCGCTTCGAACGTATGTTATTCATGGATGGCTTCTCGGGGTACAACCAAATCAAAATGTCTCCTGATGACGAAAAGCATACATCATTCCGAACGCCAATTGGATATACTGCTACACAGTCATGCCTTTCGGTTTGAAGAATGCTGGCGCCACCTATCAAAGAGCCATGAGCATCATCTTCAGAGACCACTTACGCAAGACAGTGGAGTGCTATGTTGATGATATAGCCGTTAAGAGTGCTGCAAGGGAGACCATCTGCAGGATCTAAGGACGGTATTCGACCTAATGCGAGCGCATAATTTGAAAATGAACCCTACAAAGTCCTTTCTGGGCGTATCCAGCAGGAAGTTCTTGGGATTCATCATCACTGCACAGGGTATCCATGTAGACCCTGAGAAGACGAAGGCAATCATGGAGATGGGTCCTCCGAGAAATCTCCGCGAACTCAGAGGCCTCCAAGGGAGGCTAGCTTACATCAGGAGGTTCATTTCCAACCTCTCCCAGCGATGCCGACCGTTCACGCACTTCATGAAGAAAGGAGTCTCATTCGTATGGGACGAGGAATGTCAGCGTGCTTTCGACAGCATCAAAGAATATTTGTCAAATCCTCCAGTTTTGGTGGCCCGGTTCCTGAAAACTATTCTGCTCTATGTACGAGCAATAGAACAGTCCCTCGGGGCTCTGCAAGCACAGAACAACGACGTAGGCCATGAGCAGGCCATATATTACCGCAGCCGAATGATGATTGGGCCAGAGCACCGATACACCGCTGTGGAGAAGGAATGCCTCGCCCTGGTGTTCGCCATTCAGAAAATGCGACACTATGTCACCGGACAAACGATACACGTGATCTCACGAATCAACCCTCTCAGGGTCCTATGACTAAACCAGGGGCACTCAGCTCTCGCCTCGCTACATGGGCAATATTGCTGTCCCCTTATCATATGATCTTCGTCCCAAAAGGGCAGTCAAAGGTCCAGCCCTGGCAGACTTCTTAGCAGCCCACCCAGGCTTGGAGTCCTCCAGGATATATGAAGAGATCCCAGAAGAGGTCGCCGACTCGCATGCAACCTCTCACGATAATATATGGCGAATGTTCTTCGACGGTGCTTCGAGGACCGGACCTAAAGGCAATATAGTCGTGGAGTCGGGGTAGTGCTGATCTCTCCTTCCGGATTGGTAATTAACCGCGCTTATTCCCTCACAGAGACCTGCTCTAACAATATGGCCGAGTACTACGCTCTGGTCATTGGCCTCCAACTTGCAAGAGAGCTGGGGGTAGAATACCTTGAAGCATACGGCGATTCCCAACTAATCGTCAATCAGATCCGGGGCTCATACGAAGTCCGCCACGAAGACATGATCCCTTATCACCAAATGGCGATTGACATCATCTCGTCGTTCGAGGGGTTCTTCATCGAACATGTCCCCAGACTCGAAATATCGAAGCTGATGCCTTAGCTGGTCTTGCCGCTTCCCTAGCAGTTCCGAATCGTGATCGCCAATCAGTGGATATGATAGGCCACGAACTGGTCTGTCCCAAGAACAATGTGCAATTCGTGGCGAGTTATTCCGTACAGACGATCGAGGATGCCCCAGATTGGAGACAACCATTCATCGACTTCGTCGTCTACGACATCCTGCCCGAGAACCCAAAGGAAGCCACTTCCATCAGACGGCGTTCTCTCAGATTCTTCTACGATACAGAGACGAAAATGCTGTATCGCCGCTCCTACGACGGATTATTGCTTCGGTGTCTGTCAAATACAGAAGCCAAAGAAGCCGTACGAGAAGCTCATGACGGTGTCTGCGGGGCCCACCAGCCCGGCCCAAAACTGCGAGACCGCCTTCGCCGAATGGGCTACTATTGGCCACAATGGTGGCAGATGCGATAGATTATGCTAAAAAATACAAAGCCTGCCAAGTCCACGCGGACTTTATTCACCAACCATCCGAGTTTCGACATCCGACAGTGGCGTCCTGGCCATTCGAAGCATGGGGAATGGATATCATTGGTCCAATCACCCCACCTTCCTTCGAGGACATCGCTTCATACTTGCGATCACTGATTACTTCTCCAAATGGGCGGAAGCTGTCCCACTCGCAGAAGTTAAGACTTCAAACGTGATCATCTTCCTTAAGCATCACGTCATCTACCGCTTTGGACTGCCCCGAAGGATCATACATGATAATGGTCCGCAGTTTACAAGCCACGCATTCTATCGGTTTTGCGATAAGCACCGTATTCAGAATGTCGCTTCGACACCGTACAACCCGACAGCGAACGGGTTGGCAGAGGCATTCAACAAAACAATCATCGAACTCCTCAAGAAGTTTGTCTCCTCCAACAAACGACTGGAACAAGAAGCTCGGTGAATGCTTATGGGCTTATCGCACCACAGTTCGAACAGCCACGGAATACACCATTCTCCAGGTGTACGGGAGTGAAGCAGTCCTCCCATTGGAGACTCTGATCCCCTCACTACGCGTCGCCCTCACACATCAATTGACGACAGACGAAAACCACCATCGTCGGCTACAGGAATTGGAGGCACTAGACGAAAAGCGCCTCTTGGCTCAGCAACGAATTGAGCTATACCAAGCACGCATCTCCGGAGCCTTCAACAAGAAGGTCAAAATCAGAACATTCCAGGTGGGCGATCTCGTTCTGGCAGTCCGAGGCCGATGGTCATGACTCACAAGACCGTCGGCAAATTCCAGCCAAAGTGGGAAGGCCCATTTATCACTGAGATAGTATTCTCCAACGGTGCTTACCGCCTCGCAAAACAAAATGGAGACTTGCTCATGTTGCCCGTCAACGGCAAGTTCCTGAAGAAATATTATGTCTAAACGATATTCTCTCCATATCATCGAGTCATGTACCCGCTGGTACCGCTGAACTCACATCCACAACATTTCAGATTATCGAGTCATGTACCGGCTGGTGCCGCTGAACTCACCTCCACATTCCCTTCAGATTATCGAGTCATGTACCCGCTGGTGCCGCTGAACTCACACTTTCTCAATATTCTAAATTACCGAGTTATGTACCCGCTGGTGCCTCTGAACTCACATTCCGGTCACTCTTTCAGATAGTAAGTCACGTATGATTATACCTCTGAACTTCTTCCTGGAAGAGATCTCCCTCATGATCCACTACTCGCACTCCAAGCGCACAAAAAGGGTAATCGATCCACAAATTTTCGAAACGGCCATGTCCTCATTACCTCTGAGTCGTTTTTACTTCCACCAAAAAAAACCGCCCCCTCGCATAGAACTTCCACGTTCTCCTACCTTGAGTCGTTCTGTGTACCCCTCTTCATTGAGCCCACTCCTGCCATGTCCTCATTACCTCTGAGTGGGAAGGCTCCATCGAAGAAACCTTCATGCTTCCATGTCCACATTACCTCAGAGCAAGTATGTCGGTTCCCTTTCAACCTATTATCTGTACCCACAACCGGAGTACGACAAGGATAATAGGTCCAAATATCCTTGTTGACCACAAATGTCCTCTGTTGACCACAAACGTCCTCTGTTGACCACAAATGTCCGCTATTGACCACGAATATCTTCCGTGAAGTCCCTCCTGCCATGTCCTCATTACCTCTGAGCAGGAAGATTCCACGGTAAAACCCTCATGCTTGCCATGTCCTCATAACCTCTGAGCAAATATGTTGGTTTCCTTTCATCCCATTATCCGTATCCTGAACCAGGGTACGCCAAGGATAATAGGTCCACAAATATCCCTTGCTAAGCTTCTTAGCATAAATCCACCATCTCACCATGCCCCGGGAGCCCAACTGCTCTACGGCATTCTTTTTCCCAATACCGAGAGCACCCATGACCACTTTGCCATGGCTGTTCCGGATATCCTGACCAAACTTGTTATCGTACCTAAAACCAAGGTACGCCTAGGGTAACAGGTCCACAAATAATCCCCCAGCAAGTCCAGTTCTACGAACACCGTAAGTACAAGAAAGAGAAGATGAGTTGAAACATGCTCATTCATTCAAAATTCAAAGTGCTACATCATTTAGGATCACATCCTTTACAAAATCAAAACAAAAAAGACGAAAAAGAAAACAACAGCAAAAGAAAAACAGAAAGCTGATCACTGCTCGGGGCACATAACGCCCTGAGAGGTCCATCAGCAAGGCAACCGACCGCTCAAACCTCTGGGTAGCTCGACGCTTCGCCTCTTGGGTCAGCACCGCCTCGTCCTCCAGTTGAGCATGGCTTGCCAGTTATCCTCGAATCTCTTAAAGGCCCGCTCCAGGTTGAGAGAAGATCGGGAAACCCTCTCGGCCTCCCGAGCATCGACTCATGTTCCGCACGAGCAGCCTCCAACTCTGACTCTAAGAAGGTCAACTCCCTCTGGAGTGCGAGAATCCGCTCCTTCGTATCAGCGATTCCACGAGAAGCAGACTCTTCCGAGCCCGACAGGCCTGACTTCGACGACCCAGCCTGTCATACGAAGCGGAGAACTTGTCAAGGTCCTGCACAACTGGTCCGGCAGTATCTCGAGCGAGCTTGATCCTATCCCGAGCAGCAATGAGGAAGCCCCGCTCCCGTTCAATCGCAACAGGCAAGCCCGCCTGTCGTATCGCCAGCAATTGGGTCACAAGCTGATCAGCCTCTGCCAACTTAGGCTCCAGGAGTGCAGCCAACCCCACCCCACCAGGAAGAGACTTCAAAGTTGCAACCTGACCCCGAGCGCACCGCAGAGACAGAGTAAAACGGGTCCCGTTCTACAGCAGCATCTACGCCCCTCACTAAATGGCGATAGAAGCTGTCGACCATATCCTGCGTCACCTCGTCCAGAGCCTCCGAGGAAGCCGGTGTCAACGGGAGTGCAGCCGGCAATGCTGGCCGGCAACGCTGAAGAAGACGCAACAGAATCTGCCGTTCCTGCCATAAGAGAAACAAACTCCGTACGGAAGGACGCATGAACAGCGGCCAACTCCTCTTCAGCGGCCCGCAGAACTTGAATGCTCGGCAGGTCGAGAGGTCAATCTCCGGAGTCGTATGATCAGCAGAGGATGAGGTGGAGACCACGCCAGCTCCATTCCCATCTGCCCGGGGCTGGCGGAGGCCCCTCGACATGAGACGACGAAGGAGAGAGGAAACGCTCCTTTCTCCCAGATCACGGCAAGCCTAGCCTTCCCCAAGAATATCCGCGGTAGAAAGTAAAGGGTCAGGACCTGTAGGGCCAAACAACCATGAATCGATTTGACCCGGAGGATATGTTGGTAAAGCAAATAAACCCCCTCACTAGTCAATATTTGGCTTATCTTACCAGTAGAGGAGTGTGGAGGCTGAGGTTCGCCTACAGCCACCGCAGTCTCTTCACCAGCAGTCTTCGAGTCAGGAAGAATAGGCTCCTCCGCCCCTCCCCTCTCGGGAGGGGATGCCACGAGATCAGCGTCACCTTGCAGAAATTCAGCAACCTCGGAGGCAGGCCCAAGGGAACCTTCGTCATCCGGACTGGGGCCTCAGCAACTTGAAAATCCTCAGCCGCTGTTGGGAGAGCCCCCGCTGAAAGGATCGCGAAACACATACCACTAATCAAAGCAGTAAGGGTCGGGTCAACCTCAGGGGCGGCAGACGGTTCATGGGAGGACGGTTCATCAGACACCTACAAAGAAAAGTGATTAAGTCGTATCTTAAGAAAAAGAAAACCACAACAAGAGATGGCTCCGACTTGGTCTTACCTCCGGAACATCGTCTGCATCTTCACCCTTCTCGGTATAAGTAATCCACGAGACCTAACGGCAGCTCTCTTCACGAAAAGGTCGCTCTGCTGTCAGAAGACTCACGTCTGACTCGTTTACGTGAGGGACCAGACACAGCGGGAGGCTGTTCTTCCCTCACTACTTCCTCTTGTGTAGCAAGTAACAGATCCTCGCCAGTTCATCGGGTGTGGGAAGCGGTTGATCCGATACTTCTTCACCCCCACCAGAAAGGGCGTCTCCGCTATCATGATCATCATCTCCTCAGCCGACTCGAAAGACTCTGATTCAGGGAGGGGAGTCTGGAGCACTAGTTGCTTTCTAGCCTTAGCCCTTGGGCTTCTCCTCTAAACCGGTACCCACGATGAAACTGGTACTCGGATCGAAATTAACAGGAGGCTTGTTCGCCATAACATGATACAAAGCAGCCACGTACAAAATTTCCCTCGGCGCCTTAGCATCGGGGATCGAGAAGCTGGCCCGAGTATGATAAACGTCATAATAATTCACGCCCTGACACCATCAAGGACGCTACCTTCAAAGCCCAAGCAAGGGTTGGGACAATCAAGGAATAACTGGCTATAGCCAAATTGCGAGAAAATCTACTGGATAGGTAGGGCTCCAGGTACACATTATCACGGTTACGATAAACCAGATGCGGGGCGGATGTTGCGCAACCAGGTGAGCATATTCGGAGACAGAAAGTGAGAAGGTCCGGTACCATCAAGGTATACATTCCTCACTTCCTCATCAGAAAAATGAGGAACAGACACAAAAAAGTCACACCCATCCACCCTTGCCAGCGCCCTCCGACAAGCTGGCATAGTATTGTATTCCCAAGACCGGCGATGGCATTTGAAAAGGAAAGCGTCTTCATCTGTAGCATCTTCCGCTATTCCAGGTCCCATCAAAGACTTGTAGTGCATCGCCAACCACCCCATCAAATAGTGGAAAGGCAGTTCTATGCTCAAAATCCAGCGTCTTATTGTGCGCAATAACCTTGGACGAGAATGTTCGAAGACCATGGTATATGCTACAAACCATAGCAGGAAGAAGGGCCAGTCTAACTCCAAATACCAGTTTAACGGCAGGAAGAATGAAGTGGCGACCGATCCTCTCGATAGAACCTGCTCCTCCCGAGACTACGCTAGTTTCGTAGCCATATCATTAAAAATCCAGCCAGGAGCGCCTTCTCTGACATCTGTGTGGTTCCGTAGTAAAAATAGCTAAGAGATTCAGTTTGACTGAATATGTCGCTCTTGGACCGCGACTTCTTGACGCTCGACATCAGGTCCTTTATCTCTCCATGCGTTCGAGGGGTTCGAGGAGTAACTTCGCCAGAGGGGTCAACTTTAAAAAGATAATTGACCCAGGATGTGGTGTGGGGAGCGGTCCCTTCTGAGCTATCCACCGTTTTTATAGCCATCTGGTGACAAGCACTATGATGGCACAACAACTCCTGATACACCGCGACAAAACCTGGGAGTCGTCGGTTCAAGCCCTCGAACTCCTCGTTCGACGGGTATACACCTCGAAAGGCTCATTCCCCCACGAAAGTTTGGAGACAGTATACATCTCATGGAGAGCAAGCCCCAACTCCCTTCCGGGTGCAAAGAACGTCCCGTTCGCCGGTTATACATCTCCAAGAGCGCCACGAATAGTGGTTTATTGATAGGAACCCCGTGACAAGTGCCCCGAATGGCATGGTAAAGTCCCACCTCCCGCAGGAATGTTCCGTAGGTCTGCAGAACCCAAGTGGTCAACTGGGCCCACGTAGAAGTGGGGTTTATCCAGTTCAGCAATGCCAGTCTGCCAACGTGATAAGATTTTTTGCGAGCGAGTCGATTCAGGAATGTATCAGCTTGAGTGAGTGTGAAGTTGGGACCGTATACATTCATGAAAGAGCCTGGGGCCAGACCCATCATGTACCGGAGGATGGAATCCTTACCCTTTTACGCTGACCGTATGTTCGGGTTATAATGGATGTTGCCCATCAACATCCCTGATTGGGTAGGAGTTAAGTTACACACCATCTTCCTATCCAACAACACCATATTGAACCACGACAGAGGATAATGACGTTCCATGAGAGGAATATGGATCGCCATCCCGTCCAAAAAAAATCCCAGTTCTCAAAAATCTCTAATACTCGGAATTCTTTATGATTAAAGCGTCTCCAAAGAGGAATGAAGGCTTCAGATATAATCCATCCAGCTTCCCAGTATTCATCATGGCACGGAGATAATGGAGGGTCTGATTCTCGATGGCGTTCAACCTCTCCGAAGGCTCATTAGCAGGAAATTGATTCAGCACATGCTTAATTAAGTTCAAGACGCACGCCCAAGGCGAACTGATTTGAGCCCACTAAGTTCCCCCGCAGGATTTACTGGCAGATTTACTAAAAAAAACAAAAGAAACAAGTCAAAAAGATAGCCGAAACACAAACTACGTGATGCTTATACAGCTTAGCTCAGTATAGCCTCATGCGGCTCAGTTTGAAAGAGCTCATGCGGGTCAGTCCGAATGAGCTTATGCGGTTCGGTTCGAAAGGAGCATATACGGTTCAGGTCGGATGAGCCCATACGGTCCAATTCGAATAAACTTATATGGTTCGGCTCGAAATAGGCTTACGCGGTTCAGTGCGGATGAGCTTATACGGTTTAGTTCAAATGATCTTATGCGGTTAGTCGAAATAGGCTTATACGGCTCAGTTTAAAAAAGCTCATGCGGTCCAGTCCAGATGAGCTTATGCGGCCCTGAGGATAAAGTAGTTATGCGGCTGCAAACAACAACTTTCATGTGGCTCAGACCTAGGTCATATCCCATGCGATTCGAACATGAGTCGGACACGCACATACTTGGAAATACAGGCTCGCGCATAAAATATACGGCGTAGCCGTGACAGTTCATGTTGATGGTCCTACCAGCAATAGGCGGGTGAACGTCGGGGTAAAAAATGGGCACGTCAGCCGGCGGAGGAGCCGCCACGTTCGCCGCCGTCGATGAAGACGCGGCCTTCTTGCCCTTCGCTGCCGCAGACGACGATGCGACCTTCTTGCCCGTAGCAGCGGTAGTCTTCTTGGAGCCATTGGCAATCGTTGATGGGAGAAGACGAAGAGGAAGTCGGCAACAAGGAGTTCGAACAAAAGAGAGAAGGTAAAGAAACCCTCAAAGAATAAAATTACTCCTATTTATAGGCAAAGGAGGCTCGAAAAATCAAACAAACGCCTCAATCCACGTGCCGCCTAAAAGAATAAAGGAAAAAACGCTTCGGTCAAAATAAACTGACCCTTGGGATCCTCCCCCAAGAGGCGGCGAATCAAGGGTATTTAATGCAGAAGATTTGTACACGTGGTTGGGATACATGGCAAAAAGTCTATGCGGCCTAACAGCTCATGCGGCCAGATAAATTATGCGGCTGAATCATCTATGCGGTCAACAAAGGCCATGCTTCTTATTCAAAGTATTTTAATTTTACAAATTGAAAACTTTGAAGGGGGTCTTGTAGAAGCATGGAAAATATCAGAATGATGATCTATGCGGCTCGGAACAGGAGAACCCCATGCGGCTCATACAGGAGCAGTCCCATGCGGTTCAGAGAGACTCTTAGTCTCATGCGTCTCGGGGCAGGAGAGTCCATGCGGCTTACATAGGGACAGTCCTATGCGGTTCAAAGAGCCCCCAGCCGCATGCGGTTCAGAAGTACATGCGGCTCACATACGACCAACAGAGATATGCGGCTCGATCAACACCACGTGTCCCCATGGGACCCCTTCACACAGCTGGCCATCGAGTAATGGCCCTATTCAATACTCTGCCATGATTTGACAACTGACGGCTCTGATATGAAGTGTCATAATGGTCCTGTCATAATGACAGACTCTTTGGGAACATGAGAAAATCTCTGACACGATCCGAGATTGCCACGTGGCTACTCCCATGCGTCTCAATTGAAGAACAGCTTCATGCGGCTGGCAAGAATCATCTTCCTGCGGCTCACCAAAAAGCCATCCCATGTGGCTCGCAAGTACTATACCTATGCGGCTTACCGAGAAAAAATCCCATACGGCTCGCAAATACTATACCTATGCGGCTCACTGAGACGCTGTCTCATGCGGTTCATGGATATCATGCGGTTCTGACAGGGTCCACCATTAAGATACATGGCAGAGATTCAATGGCCCCCACGACTTGACAGCTGGTAGCAAGGATGATTATGGGATGCAGATCAATCAGAGATTTACCAGATCCCAATGACCATATTTAACGTTATCCTCATAATTAATGAGATCAGGTCATATCATTCATGATCAAGCCAATGGGACACGTGGTGAGAAATCCAAGCTTGACACAACCAATCATGAAGATTTAAAGCAATCAGCATTAATCATTCACAGGATTCAATACTATCCCCATTATGGCCCAGATCCTTCATGCCTTAAATTAATGGTCTAGATTGATTATACATCAGGCCGCCGCCACTTTAAGAATAGGTAATCATCCAAACCCTAATGATGCCCCCACTATATAAATAGCAAGGTGCCATTCCCTTGTAAAAGATATACAATATCAGAGAAAGATATACGGAGAGACTCCCCCAATAATCAGAGAGAAAATACACAGAGAGAGAGAGAAGCCAGAAGAGTAATAGAGGGAGAGCAAGAAAAGCATTTCTTCATCAACGCCAACCATCTCTTCACAGGAGCCAAGGCTGCATACCGATCGTCCAAGGAGTAAGGCAGGGCTGCCGTCGCCTTCCCGAGCCTCTATCGTCACCCCCCAGAATCTAAAATAAACAATTGTACTTAGACTGCTGTACCTAGGTTTTCGTCCCTAGGCTTTCTTTGTACGATCGAGTTTGTAACGTGAAGTAAAAGTCCGGTCCTCCGATAATTATTCTGTTCTTTTATATTTTATGGCAAACAGCTGGTACCCCCAGATTAACAGGTACAGAAGATGCTATAAGCTCTGGATTTATAACAAGATTTAAAATCGGAGGTACTGTACGTTGAGCCACCATTATGGTGTGCATGCTTGCAACCATTTCTGTCATGGTTTTCAATTTGTCTTATAATGCAACAATTCGTTGCTCTTGGATGGTTGACGTAGAGGCATCTTGATCTTCTGTAATGGTATATGTTGTCACTTCTCTTGCTGCTATTGATGAGATGGTTTGTTCAGAACTTTCACTATCTGTATCAAATTCCGAAAGAGAGTCCTCTCCTACATGAGTGATAGGGAGATCTTCTTGATTAAAGACACCTTAGATCAAATGACGATTTCTCGATCTAGTGTATTGAAAGACACCTTCATTGGATGCATGGATCTGATCTAAGTATTGTTGACTGGGATTACGGGATGCATTACGTCTTTGACGTTTTTCACCCCCAGTACCTTGAGAAGTCATGTTAACAGAAGCATATAATAGTTTATCTTCGTCTTCTATTATATGTTCAGGAGTTGAAGCATAGTTCAGACGATCGAAGACAGATCGTCAAGCCGATTGGCAACAACAGTTGATGAAAACTTCATATAGGCAGTAGCGATTTGAAGCACAATTTGGAGGTGAGAAAAACATTCCCGTAGTCTCCCGCCTTTATGTAAGATGTTGCCGGAGGTCAGTTACAACCACAGGACGAGAAGAAGTCGGAGGAACATATTCCTTAATGATGTTAGGAACATATCTCATATTCTTCAGGTATTTAGTTCCTTGAGTGTACAAAAATGTACTCAACTCATTAGCATAAGTAGATGGGTCTTTCTTTTTAAACTTTCACTTTTGATACAGATTGGTCTTTGGCATAGGGTTCTTGCGTTTTGCCAAAGTTGATATTGGTTGACGCCTATTGAGATAAGCGCGTAAATCTGAAAATTCTGTTCCCGGTGTCTCTGTTTGTGATACCTTCAATTTTTCTTGCTTGGATCTTGAAATTTGTAAGGTAGGAAGGTCTTGACCAGACCCCATAGGGATAGGTAAGATACCTCTCTGATCAGTATTCTTTTCAGTATTAGAGATTCGAGGACCTCTATTTACAGGAATAGAATCTGATACATCTTCCTCTGAGTCATGGACCAGAAAAGTTTGAGGAAAGACCAATGGGTGCTTTCCTTTATTTTGAACAGGGTTAGCTAAGAAGTGTTTTCCTTTGTTCTGTTGTGTGATCGTTTTTGGCGTAGATTGTGCCAATTAAGAAAATGCCATAGGACTTTTTCCTTTGTTCTGTCTAGTGTTAGCACTAGGACATGAATTCTCAAAGTTCATAACTTGAGAATTGGAAGAGGGTATAGCCAAAAGACTAGTTCTCTTAAGTTGTACCGGAGTAGCAGATTGCGCCTGGGTTACCAATTGCTTGGGTTGCGTCATAGTCCTAAGGACTACTGGTGGTGCCTTAGCAGCAACATTGGTAGACTGTACCTTGACAGTAGCTTGAACTGACTGTGCCTTGGCAACAAAGATTGTAGTAGACGCATGGGCAGCAGAGTGAGCAGATTGTGCCCTAGCAACAGAAACAGGCTGTACCGGAACCACTAAGGCGGATTACGGCTTGGTCATTGAGCACTCAAGTTGCGCCTGGGCAACAGCGACTGTGGGAGATTTAGGAGTCCACACAGTCCTGTTCTTGGCGACAGCCACCGTGTGCTTGTTGCTCTTGGTGTTGATCATATTCTCGTAGGCAGTCTGGTTGACTCGAACAACCAGAGTCTTCTGCGTCTTGTCGATCGACGCAATGTGACATTGAGTTGTCACTTTCTCGTCGGAGGAGAAAGTCGACCCCATCAGAGTCGCCATTTTGTTTGCAAAAAATAAAAATTTATTTTTATTCCAAACTTGTAAAAGAGTACAAAGTATAATAAATTCTGGGGAAGTACAACTTTAGGAATCTGATATGGAGATGATCACTTTATCCCTTGGAATTAGTAAACTTGAAGACTGTAGCCTCTAGAGAACGCAGCAGCAATTTTACCAGAGTTCTTGATCTCTGTCCTCTGATGATGATTTGGAAACTCTATTTATAGAGTTCAGGAAATAACTGTTTTAGCAGTTATTCTGATGTGCATGAGGCTGGATTGCGCCATACTGGATTGTGCCAACCTCCTGTTGTTTCAACTTTCATTCAGTTGTCAATCGTGTATTAACTGTATTTAGACACGTGGCATCATATGATTGAGATGCGTGTGGTCGTGTACAGGATAGTAGACACGTCTTAAGAGATTAGTGGCATGTGCGTCACGTCATCCTGCTTTAGAATGTAAGTTGTCTCAACTTTATCAGGTTGTGCGAGCTTCAGTCAATAAGTCAAACTGCGCTTGATTTGAGCAGCGCCTACACACGTGGCAGCATCTGAGCAAAAGTCGTTCAGGTTGCGCCCAGGCGCAACTAAGGATTATGTTTAGATTGCGCCTGGGCGCAACTCACAAAGTGTATAGGACAGTTGTCCACCAACTTCTCTAGAGCGGCTTAATTCACGGGATTCAAAGAGATTTTCCTCGTTCACTGTTGTGTCAGCCGTCAGTATTGTCAGGTAATGATGACCATTAAGTGTCAGATGCCACGTAGATTTTGGCACAAAAAGAATGGGCGCAGTCTGATATCGGGCGCAACCTGATCAGTGGTGCAGTCTGTTCTCTGAGCTTCATATCAGTGGTACAACTTGATTTCTGGGGCGCAACTTGATCATTGATCAGTATATTGAAGGCATAACTTGATTTTTAGGCTCTACAGCTCTAACCATTCCACTAATGACATACTTAAAGGCTACAGGCAACCATTAATAAATAATAAATAAAATTATTCATATGCTAAATACATGATACCATGTACAGAATTCATGAAAGAATACGTATATCGGGATCGGGGAGTGACATCTCTACCCTCCTTAGAAAAATTTTGTCCTCAAAATTTCTGCCAAGACAAGATAGAGAAATCAAAGCAAGCAAGATACTAATTACAAGGCTAACTATGCATGCAATCTCATCAATTTTAACAGGCATTAGAGAACAATCATCCACCCTATTGGGTGCAATAGAGAAACATATTACAAAGGCATAAGTATAAATATACCTTCTGAGTCGAACAAGTACGGATATCGAGATCTA
This sequence comes from Iris pallida, assembly GCA_029216955.1. Taxonomy (NCBI): domain Eukaryota; kingdom Viridiplantae; phylum Streptophyta; class Magnoliopsida; order Asparagales; family Iridaceae; genus Iris; species Iris pallida. Next base: position 20,879 of record JANAVB010016478.1, read on the forward strand.
ATCTCGTCCTCGCGCTTCCATGTCGACTCCCCCGGTGAGTGATGGCCCCAAGCGACGCGGACAAGATTAATAGTCCGGTTCTTGAGCACCTTATCTCGCCGATCCAAAATGGATATGGGTTACTCCTCGTAAGTCTAAGTCGGTACCGACGACCAACTCAGAATGATCGAGGATGTGACTCGGATCCGGGACATACCTACGCAACTGAGATACATGAAACACATCATATACATCACGTAGCGAAGGCGGAAGGGCAAGACGATAAGCAACATCGCCTACCCGAGCGAGAATATCAAATGCACCAACGTATCTCGGACTAAGCTTTCCTCGGGTTCCAAATCTAATGACACCCCGAGTAGGCAAAATCCGCAGAAACACTTGGTCACCAATACCAAACTCTAGAGGCCTACAATGTTGATCTGCTCAGTGTCGGTATCTGTCATACGCAACTCGAAGCCGCTCTCTGATCAACTTAACTGTGTCTACTGTCTGCGTGATCATCTCCGGTCCCAATAATTTTCGTTCTCCCACATCGTCCCATGCCAGAGGGGACCTGCATTTTCTTCCATATAATACTTCGAACGGTGCCATCTGGATACTTGTCTGATGACCGATATTGTAAGAGAACTCTACTAAATGAAGATAATCTTTCCAAGTTCCGCCAAAGTCTAAGGTACAAGCTCGTAACATATCTTCCAATGTCTGAATGGTTCTCTCTGACTGTCCGTCCGTCTGTGGATGATAGGCTGCACTGAACCTCAACTTGGTATCCAAACTTTGATGCAAACTCTGCAAAAAGTAAAAGATGAACCGTGTGTCTCGATCTGATACTATGCTGACTGGAACACCATGATGCCTCAAAATCTGCTTCATATACATTTTTGCCAACTGCTCAGTAGACTGCCCTACTCTGAAAGAAAGAAAATGAGCAACCTTCGTGTGCCGATCCACGATTACCCAAACTGTATTTCGATCGGTCGAAGATCTAGGTAAACCGGTCACAAAGTCCATCGTGATGTGCTCCCACTTCCACTCCAGAATAGGAAGCGGCTGTAACAATCCTGTTGGTCTCTGCTGCTCTGCCTTCAGTTGCTGACATACCAAACATCTGGACACAAACCTCGCTATCCCCCTCTTTATGCCATTCCACCAAAAGTGTTGCTTTATATCTTGGTACAGCTTTGTACCTCCGGGATGAATGGAGTAAGGAGAACTATGAGCCTCTGACATAACTTCATGTTGAAGGTCTCCACTTGGTATACAAAGACGGTTTTCGAACCTAAGCGTACCATCTTTATGGATTACTAACTCCTTCTTGAGACCTGACTCACACTCCGATCGAAACTTCTAGATCTGTAGATCCTCTGCCTGGGCTATTCTGATCCTTTCTACTAAAGTAGACTGAATCTGCAAACTGGCCATAACTCCTGTATCTTGTGGTAAGATCACTTCAATTCCCATTTCCTGAAGATCTTCCAAAATATGCCTCTGCGAGGTTAAAATGAATGCACCACCTCTCCTGCTCAAGGCGTCTGCTACCACATTCGCCTTGCCTTGGATAATACTGAAGATTTACATTAAAATCCTTCAGTAATTCCAACCATCTTCTTTGTCTCATGTTCAGGTCCCTCTAGGTGAATACATACTTTAAGCTCTTATGATCAGTGTAAATTTTTACTCGATTCCCATATAAATAATGCCACCATAACTTAAGCGAGAACACTACTGCTGCTAATTCCAGGTCGTGAGTCGGATAGTTTTTCTCATGGTCCCGAAGCTGTCAAGATGCATATGCTATCACCTTACCATGCTGCATCAATACACACCCCAAGTCCCTTCCCGGATGCGTCATAATACACTGTAAACCCTTCCGATCCTACTAGAAGTGTCAAGATCGGGGCTGAGATTAATCTCTTCAAATGATGTTTGACACTCTGCTAACCAAACAAACTCTACATCCTTATGCGTCAAATGCGTCAAGGGTGTCAAAATCCTGGCGAAGTCTGCCACGAACCTCCTGTAGTAACCTGTCAATCCTAGGAAACTATGCACATCTGCTATTGTCTTCGAAACTGGCCAATTCTCTACTGCCTCAACCTTCTTCAGATCTATTGATACTCTTGCTCCAAAAATAATGTGTCCCAGGAACGAAATACGATCCAACCAAAACTCCTATTTACTAAGCTTCGGATAAAGTTGATGCTCCCTCAAGGTCTACAAAACTGTCCGAAGATGTTTCTCATGTTCCTCTTCACTACTGGAATAGACGAGGATGTCGTCTATGAACAATACTACAAACTTATCCAAATATGCTATAAAGATGTGATTCATCAAATCCATGAATACTGCTGGGGCAATAGTCAGTCCAAATGGCATCACCAGAAACTCATAATGCCCATACCGCGATCTAAATGCTGTCTTGGGTATATCCTGCTCCCGGACCCTTACTTGATAATATTCAGATCGAAGATCAATCTTAGAGAAGATGCACGCCTTACTCAATTGATTAAACAAGTCATCAATCCTTGGTAAGGATACTTGTTCTTCACTGTTACTACATTCAACTGTCGGTAATCAATGTACATTCGCGTCGATCCATCCTTCTTGGGTACTAAAATCACCGGTGCTGCCCAGGGCGATTCACTGTCCCGGATAAACTGCTTCGCCTTCATTTCTTCTTAATGCTGGTACAACTTGTCCAACTCTGACTACGACATCATGTAAACTCTGTCGACTTTAGGCTCTGTTCCAGGATTCATCTCAATGCAAAACTCTACATCTCACACCGGTGGTAAACCTGGAAGCTCATCTGGAAATACATCAAGAAATTCTCTGACCACTTTTGGTATCTGCTCCTGCTCTGCCAATGCTTCTGCAACAATGTCCTTGGGTCGATCCTCCAATGATCGAACAAAGACGAACTCCTCAACTCCAGGTACATTAAATATTATCCTACCTCCCCGACAATCTATCATCGCATGATTGTCTCTCAACCAGTCCATGCCTAGGACAATGTCAAAGTTTCCCATAGTGTCACCCCCCGACCCAGAATCACCCGAATCATCGTCCTCGCAGGGAGTGTGATGCCGCACGAGCCTGGAGTTGCGCTCGTACAAGGCAAGATGACAAGTTCTCAAAAGGTTATCTTTTGATTCGATTTAGCAACGAAAGGAAAACAGAGTATACGAAATAATTCTCTTTATTGATATGCGAAACTGAGATTACAATGGCTTTCGATAGCCTAACAATATATGCCAGATTGGCTACAACACTCAGGTTCTCTCTTGCCCATAAAGGATTTCACCATTCCATATATCATGCCTTCTATATCTCGGCCGCATCAATCCAACTGCGTAGTCCGAGCGTCAATGCGATCGCACGCTTCAATGCACTTCGACATTCCAAGCCTTAACGCGTTCAAGCATGCTTCGTCGTGAGCAATCCATTCCCTGCACCCTGCATAAAGCTGGTGGGGGATCAGTACGTTCGTCCTCGCATGTACTGAAGCAAAGATCATCTTCATTAAACCGACATTTTAATATTTATGTTGAATCATGCAACTTAGCTTATGATCTTGCTATATTCTCCTTAGGGTCAATTTCATGGCATCTTCAAAAGCATAAAGCATGTTATCATAGCAGCATGTTATCGAATTGAATAGGCAAACAAATAAGCAATCTCGTGTTTGATTCGTGGTATGACTTACCAAGTCGACGCACTCGCCCTTGCACCGACGCAAGGTGAATACGTCGTAATCCTTCCCTGTCATGTTATTGTGTATCTCTAAGTAGGATCTCTATGCGGGACGCATACGTGCCTACACTTTCAATCCATCGTTTCTTAACTATATGAGGGTCGTTGGCGTATCCGCGCCGGAATGGACTAAAGGAGTTCCTTTCTTTTCTCTCCTTCTTTTCTCTCTATTTGGACGGGCTGCCCGGCGTTTCACGGGTTGGGTCACATTCCAACAACCGAAACGTTCCCGCTGCATACCATCATTTGCGGCTTTTCTATCTTGTTTAAGGATGTGCGCCTACAAAGATTATTCGATTCCCTCCTAGGCCAAAGCGATTCCGGGGCGCTCCGGCATTTAACCGTTTGGGGGAAACACCCGTGCACGGGCGATATCATATTTTATCTCGAGCCCATTCCAATCGACCATGCAACGCCCTTATCATTCAAGCAATTAACTTCAAACAACCAAACATAGTCTTGAGTCCAATACTCAAACTTATCATCTCGTATCTCTTTCGTTAGCTTTCTGTGTTCTTATATTTCATACTTCGTTTCAATGATTCAATGGCATCGTGCCTCAACTCAATGCTCGTCAACTGAACGACCCGAAGGTCTTGAACACATTTCGAGGTACCATGTCATATCCGACAGTTCCGCCACATTCATGCCACAACTGTATTCTCTCGTAACGAAGCCATCTTTTTATTATCCCGTGCACGTAGGCACGTTTCGACCGTATATCCATATTCTATAACTTAGCATTCAATGTTCGGGGCTTGCGCGCTAGGGCGCTCGCCTATTGTCTTTCAATGTTCTAGCCGTCTAACTCGTGTGCAAGGCACGGTATGGTTCGTGCACTAAGGCACTCGCCGAGTACAGTTATCCTATGTTCTTACGGCTTGCGCATCGAGGCGCTCGCCTTAGCGATATCCAATGTCCCATAGCGACTCGTGCATATTGATGCACGTTTCATTTCAATTATTCTAACTTAGTGTTCGACTCACACTAGGATTTTACCTCCTATCGGCCACGCCCGTGGCGTCGATAGGTTAACTTAGCATACAAAGATATATTTGACTTATCGAATGAAGGAGTAAAAAGAAGTCAATCCTCCCACCTTGAGTCGATTCGCCTTCGTCATTTCGCCGAGCCGATGCGGCTCGATTTCATAACTTTGTTGCACGGCCACTCTCCTGGCTTAGCCATTCGAGCACTTCGTGCTTCATTGAGTTATACGTCTGATTTGCCTTAGCGTGCCCAAGTCTCGGCCCATCGCAAGGCGACGATTTGATTTCGCGGACCCCTTACTAAATATGTCAAAAGATCGACCTCTAATATTTTCTCGTCAAAGTATAACCTGCACACGAAACCAACTAAAATCAATACTTGCATCGATTCGGACTTGCGCCTTTGTCGATTCGATTTCTTAGAATCTTCGAGCCGATTCAACGCACTCATCCTTTGGGGCAACGCGGCACTTTGCATCGATTCAACTCAATGCATTCTTTCGGGGCAAGGCAACTCTTCGTATCTACTTAGTTCGATGCATTGCTCGGGATAACGTAACTCTCTTATCGTTTTGTATCGATACATTTTCTTGCGTCAACGTTGACTCGTTGAGTCAATACTTCAGCGTAATGCGCCGTACGGAGCGGGGCATTACACATAGAATGCGGGCAATAATTGTCCATTCACTATGACCGGACACGCTAAGCACACTCTGCTAACTCCTACGAGCCCATTACCAATGTGTATATTCATCCTCTCTGGTAATGCCTCGAACTTCAATCCAATACGTGTCGCAAATCGTGCAGATATAAAAGAGTGGGTAGTCCCCGAATCAAACAATGCTACTGCAGGAAAAGAGGTAGCAGAAATATTACATGCAACCACGTCGTCTGAAGCTAGTGTATCCTCCAGTGATAAGGTGAAGGCCTGGCCCTGACCTTGCTGAGCTGCCTGCTGCTGTCTTTCTCGACCATGCTGTTGTTGTGGCCCCTGCGGGCCTTCCTAGTTCTGCGCCTGGCGAAACATCTGAGCCTGCGTCGGCAGACGCTGGGCTAGCGTCCTCACGGCTAATGCTGGTCCTCTGTTCAGTGCTGCCCCAGGAGCTGGCAATGCCGGAAACTACTGAACTGGCCCTCATGGCCCCTGTATTATAGGACAATTGGCAATCCTATGGTCTGGACTGCCACACCTCATGCACAATTTGTTAGCTGAATGACACACATCCCTAGTGTGCCCTCCCTTACCGCAGTAAGTACATCCAACGGGCGCCCCCTGGAGCTGCTGCTGGTTCCTCGGCTGTTGATGCCGAACTGGTGTTGTTATCTCTGATACCGCCGTCCTCCGAGGCGCTCCTGACTCATGAATACGGATGCCAGGTGTTGCCGTCCATGTTCGCTGTACTGCTTCTCTGCCCTACTCTGGGGATGAGACCTCTTCTGGCCCCCATGTTTTGTCGCCAACCTTTGTTGGGTGAGTTCATGCCTCCGAGCTGCCGTTAAAACGGCATCAAAAGTCTGATAGTCGTGCCCTTCTACTAGCTATAGAATCTCCAAATGAAGACCCTGCATGGAATCTCATAGCCTTCTCTGGCTCTGTAGCCACCATCGTCGGTACAAATCGACTCAGTCTGCAGAACTCTGCTGCATATCCATCCACCGTTTTACCAGACTGCTTGAGACTGATAAACCTCTGTTGTAGCTCATACCGCGCTACCACACCAAAGTACTTGGCCTTGAATCTGGTACTGAAGCTATCCCAAGGAACAGGATGCCCCATTCCAACCTCTTCCGATGCCCACCAGTCGCGGACGAGATCCTGAAGTAACAGTATGACTTGGTTAACCTTCTCTTCTGCTGGAACCTTTGTTGCGGTCAATATGGCCTCAATATCCTGAAGCCAAGCATCTGCCATGATGGCATCCTCCGTGCTGTCAAAGTATCTCGGGTTAAGTCGACAAAACCTTCCTGACGCTCCCGAATCATTTCTGACACTTCTCTCAAGGGCTAATTGTAACCCCTGATTTAGTAGCAAATTCTGTTCCTGCTGCTGGGTCTTCTGTTGCTGATGGGCTGCCACCTGACGCTGCTAAGTGGCCAGGAATCCCCGGATGACCTCTAGTAGTACTGCAGCATCAGGTACTGTCGTCATTGCCGGTACCGCAGGGGGTGCAGGAGTTTCTAGAACCTGTGGTTCTACAGGCTCTGATATCACTTCCACTCGGATCTGGTCAGGAGAAGGTACTCATTCCTGCTGCTGCCCCGTCAAGCCATGCTCTACTGGACGTTCCTCCATATTGGCCTCGCCAGCTACTGAGAAAGAAGCACCCCTATAGGAAAAGATACATGATATTAAATAACAGGACGAGGAAGATTCGAGAATGCAATTCAGGTTATCAATCAAGGTGAGGAAAGAGAAATCGAGGCAAGAGATTCAAAGGGAACAAGTTTTGATTGAGACTCCTATAATAGTAACACCCCTCAAGTCTGAAAATCAGACCTGTATGGGCCACTAATAAAACTTTGTCATGCCCCAGTACCGGAATACGGAGACGGACTAGGCCAGGTACTCCATATGAGGTATGCAAACGTCATACGACGATCATGGCTGTCAAGAGACAATAGGGTGCATGCTACAATCAAGTCTCCTATGGTCTCACAGAGCATCTATGTCTCAATCATTCAAAGCAAGAAAATATCAATTAATGAGAATATGAGAAAAAATAGTAAGGCGTCCCCGAAGCTTCATCAAAATGATCATAGGGATCTAGTTTTATAAGTTAGCTAGCCCAGAGAGTCATAGGTACATAATCGTATTCAGATGCAGTCTGATTTAATTACAATTATGCAAAGATAAAATATCCAGATTAACCGGCTAAACAGGTGCCGGTGGCTAAACGCTAGAACATAAGCGATGAAAACTAGAGTGGTAGAGAAGAAACCCACTCAAGTCCCCCGCCAACCATGCTCCTAATATGCACCATTGACGTCATGAAGGAAGGTCGGATCCTCAGGCTCTGCTACGTGATCTGACCAAACAAAATCAGCGATCGAATAGCAAGTACCACAAGGGAGCACAAAAAATTGAGATAAAATCCAAGCATAAAATAATAATACTAGCAATAATAAAAGCTTCTGGTCGTAACCTCGGTCCACAGCCTGTTACAGCACGATAGCCCAACCCAACAACCAAACAAGGACATGGGTTGGACAACGCACCATGACAGTCCATATCCCTCGGCTACTAACGGAAGTTACAAGGCACAGTCAAGTCATTTTCAAGAGGTCATTCATTCATGTGGCTCTTTATATTTGGTGGAGTTATCCCCGCGATACTGATTAAAGGGATCCTCAGTTCGTGTCAACCCAACAGGGCTAGCCAAACTATTAAACATATAGCATATTGATTATGCGCCGGTCCCCCGGAGGGCTACCACGCTAAAACATATAAGACATAGCTCGTAGAAGTCGGATATAGCCATCCGCTATAGGCGAATGAAACCATATCCATGGCGGCCAACCCGACACGTCAGGACTGGACCTGGGGTGGCTAGATGGCACGATCTCAGGATTTTTTCCACCCAATGCATCTACAATGTTAGTTGCCTAGTTAATCCCTAGGTTATCCTCGGAGTTCACATGTCGTGGTCACATGCTCACTCCCCTAGATGTCGTACATTGTACGAGTACCCCAAGAAGGGATCCGTACTGGCTCATGGAGTCATACGTATGTACCACCTTCTTGGTGTAATGCAACACACAACACATACCACGTCATTGCTACTGACCATTCGCTATGTAAATGCTGAACTCTTGGAGGTACTGGCAGGTATCACGTAGGAACACATAGCACATAGGATAGCACCTCGGTGCTCACATAGATTGTACCTTAGTACACAGAAAGGGTTATCCAGCACACACATAGGTAGTCAGATCAAGAATGAGGACCAAGACATAAGAGGAAAGAGAACAAGAAGGCACTACGCACTTAGGGTATGAAGTGCTCGCAAGTCATAAAGTGGCCCAAACGGCGCACGGGCAAAAGTACAAGGTGAAAGGTGCACAAGGTGCCATAAGTCACATATGAATTCTGGTTAAAGTGAGACATGAAGATTCTTGAAGCCAAGACAAAGATCTACAACTTTCATGTTTTGAGTTGGAAGACATTCTGGCCACAATTCAACCAAATAGGACATAAAACAGCCAAAAACGGCCAAAATAGGCACTATGCGGCATTCTGCGGCACTATGCCACAGGCTGCGGCACTATGCCACAGGCTGCGGCACTATGCGGCAGGATGTACTATGCGGCAGGCTGCACTAGGCGCCAAGCTACACTATGCGGCACTACTCATCGTCCCTGCCAGATTCAGGACAGATGAACTTAGAAAATGTCCAAATCTTGTTTTGGCCATAACTTTCTCAAAACAAGTCGAAATCTAACTTTTCAAAGGTCAAAATTGTGTAGAATCAAATTCTCTACCACATGGAACAATTAGTTCTCGAAAACCAGTAAGTTTGATAGATCAAAACCCCAGAATACCAAAAATAACGTAAACTTAGATCTACAAGAATACATCCATCAAAATCAAAAATACCAAGTAATAAACTTGTAGAGGATGATGAAAAGAATAATATAGACAAATAATATCAAAGAAAAAAATCAAGAATGAAAAATACACAAATCTTCACTTTGAGCAAGTTGTACTTGCCTAAGTGGGTTGGTGGTTGATGAAAATGGATGAGAGAGTGAATGAAGAAAGAGGGTATGGAAGAGATTATTTATAGTGGGTGAGGGTTGGCTTAAGAAAACCCTAATCTCTAGACATGTCTAACCATTCCACTAATGACATACTTAAAGGCTACATGCAACCATTAATAAATAATAAATAGAATTATGCACATGCTAAATACAGGATATCATGTATAGAATTCATGAAAGAATACGTATATCGGGATCGGGAGTGACACTAAGGCTTACGAAGTGTAGTGCCCCATTCTCGTTGGGACGAAGCACTATGTAATAGGCTCATGGCAGGTCATACATAGTCGAAAACATAGATGGCTAGTCTGACTCAGTAACGAGTTTGGTATACGAAAATCTTTTGGTATCAATAAAATCGATTTGGATGAATGATATGAGAATCGTTCCAACAAATGGATCGGCTTCTATTGGAATAAGTCCTAGATACAACAGACTTTGTCTTAGCGAGTGAGCTCTATATAAAAGTACATTCGAGGGGAACGGTCTGTTGTTGGTTTTCTTGGATTTTATTGATGTTTTATTCCTTGGATTTGATGAGTGTACTTTTGCATCGATTTTTGAATGCGTCTTTGAGAATTTCGAAGGGAAGGATTCTAATATGATGTTCCTGCTAATTTCAGGAGCTCGTGTAATTGACGTCTGGTCGTTGCGAAGCGATCTCCTACCCTAGGCGCATTCTTTTTAGGTGGGTGGTTATGTCCCATCTTTTCTACTCCTTTCCGTCAACAAATTCTAAATGTTCAAACGTTGAAATCGATGATGCTGGTTGATTACATGTTGTAAAACTAAGATAAAGAACATGGGATAACTGTAATGTAACTAGTATAAACTAAACCTAGAAACATTAACTTAATGCCTCGCATCGAGGTGAGCAGTTTGGTTTGAAACTGAGAAAACTGTTTGTCACTACCACATTTTAGCTTAAGGATATTTTGGTCATTGTGAATTTTTTTGAATTTATTTTAATTTATGGAATTGGTGATTTCTATTTTTGACTTTGGCTAATTGAGACTTTGGAGACTAACCTAGAAGTTGACCCTAGCTATGGTCAATTGGTTAGCATGATGTGACCCTAGTCTAACTTAAATTAACCCATTTTAGTCATTTAGAAACTAGTTTAAAATAGGAGAAATAATGATAGGTGCAATAACTTATGACTTAAGGAATTAATTCTATGACTTATTAAACTTAGCCCATAGGCCCATTAGTGAAACCCTAACCCTAACCAAGCCCTTGAGTGGCCGGCCAACCTAGGAATCCCCCCCCCCCCCCATTTAATCTCCTTTCCTTTGTTCTTGCCTCTTTTGTGCTCAACCAACTGTTAGAAAGGAAAGGTAAATCCCCATCTTCCCTAATTCATATTAATTCCATTTTAATTCCTTTTTGATCCAAATCTTTTGTAATAGTTTCTAATTACCCTCTATTTGATGTTCATGGAAAGTGATTTCAGTTTTTGAGAAATTTGGAGGATTTGGCTAGTAACGAAAACCATTTGATTTGGAACTTTTCTTGATCATTTGCAACCTATAGGTAAACCCTTCAAATTGTATTTTAATTCTATTTTCTTTGCATGGTAGCCTAGATCTAGGTGTCCCCTAGCTGTAGTGAAGGTTTAGTGTCCATTGTATTTGATTTCGTGTCCGTATCGGACACATATCAGGGTTAGAGTGCATGTGTTTGATGAAATGCTTGAAAGCACAGAAAATTATAATTTCAAAAACTATTTTAACAGATTTGTAGTGCTATATATATACTATGATTTCGTAATTGTTTGATTTGATCTCTGACATGAATCGTGTCATTTTGGACACGGGAACACGCTGCACGAGGCTCGTACGGCTCCCTTGCTGCTCGAGTCCTCTGTAGGACACAACACGGCACTTAGACATGTGCCACTTGACACAGAGGTGGGGGCAGTGTCTGACACGACTCCCCTAAAACCTTATCGTGTGTCGTATCGTGTCGAGAGCGGAATCAAGTGTGCACTGATCCGACATTGTGCTGCACACACATAAAAACGTGTCCGAATACGCGTCTCTTACGCACGACACACTTCACGTGGACACGGGGCAGTCACTTGGACACGTTCTCCTATCCTCGGTGAACACATGGGCACGAGCACGAGTCGTGTCGTGCCCTGTGTTGCGAGCATGAGGTCGTGTCCTCGCTGCACGAGGCCGCTTTGATGCTGTTTTACTGATACTTAAGTTTTGAGTTTTGACACAGTTTTAATAAAGTATTTGGACACGTGGATACGTTCCTAACTAGGACACATGCATGCTAGACCCTCTGCACAAAGGAAATTGGGTTTTCATTAATTTTCGAATTCGATTTGGGTTTTCCCCCAATGTTCTGATAACAGTTTAACTGATTCGAATTTCCTGAGTTTTTAATTGTAATTTTAACTATTTTGTTGATGTTTAACTACCATGATTAGTTCATTTATGTATCTAAGGTTTGTTGAACATTTTAGGTTCATATTGGTGATGGGTTATAGGTTTTCGAATTTACTTTGGCACTGTTAACTGTCAACTGTTTAACTGGGAACTGTCATTGTGTACCATGTTTTTCTGAGAACATGCTAATGATTTTCTAACATTCAAACACACACACACACCCATTTGACACACACACATTTCTTCACTGTTTTACATTGACACTATTTTCCAATGTTCACTACACACACACACACAATTCGAAATCTGAGACACACATGGACTGACCTGGGACTCAAATTCCTGTTACACTGAGATATAGCTACTGTCATATTATCCTGAGAACCCTATCTACTAAACTGTTTTCTTATTGACACACACATGAACACATCACCCTATTGTTATCTACACACATATGAACACATGACACCTACCACACTAAAAATTTGAGAATCACATTGACACAACACCTACCTAAAACTGAGATTGACACATCACACATGGACTGACCTAGGAACACAACCTGAGAACATGTGAACACACATGTTAGTTTCACACTACAACACCCTATCTACTGTCACTCATGCACACACTCATTCACACATTCATACACACACACTTATAGCCCTGTCACATATACACACACTGTTTTCACATACACACATTTGCACACTGATTTCCTATGTCCTCTACACACACACAGGAACACTATAGCCTATGTTGTTCTCCCTTTCACACACACACACACATGCCACATTACCCTTTCACTCTATATGTATGTATATATAAATATTATCTATATTCTTGAATATAATGATGTGGTATATATATGTGTATGTTATTTATATTAATTTAGTGTATATATAATGTGAGAAATATGTGTGATATAGACTATATATGGCATATAGCCTATGGCACATAACCTATGTAGATTCATATGTGATAGCCTATGTATATATGGCATGAATACACATGTGAATTGTGTGTTGGTAGACTGGTATGGCCTTGTGAAGATGTGTGCTTGCTAGAATAGGCTGGCTAAGCTTAGTGAGACTTGTTTGGGTTAGACTTGACCTAGTTTGACTAGTGTAGTTAACTAGAGTTGACCAAAGGTTAACTTTGGCCTAGATTGATCCAAACATCATGTAGAATATATTGTAGCAGTCTATTTTACTATTTTGGACATGTAGTGACTTGTACTGTTCTATAGGAGCCAGACACCACTCCTCAGACAGTATATTCTCTTCAGACATACAGATATCATGCGAGTACATTGTCTGATCATTTCATATCTTGTTTAGGATTATATTTCTGCTTTAGATTACTTTACTTGATGCTGACACATTGGTAACACGAATTGGTACTATAAGGATCCCTTCATGAGATGTCATCTCTCTCGGGAGCATCAGATACTCATGTCTCGTGTGTTTCACTTACTTCATGTATCTCATGCTTCTATTATCATGAATCTATCATGAATCTGCTTGTGATTCCTGTACTCTCATGAATCACAGAACCTTCATGAATCACTCTTGAATCACTCTTTATGAGCCAGTAGCGTAGTCATGAATCTTAACGTAACTTGACTGGATCCTTGTGTATTGATTGGGGATGAGAGAGTAGAACTAAACATGTGAATAATTCCAAAGTAGTATAGTCATGAATCACCTCTTTAGTATAGTCATGAATCATATCCAGCTGTTCACATGTTTATCTTGTACTTTGAATCACTAGTCACTGATAGTTCTCTATATATTGTAGCTATTTACTTAAAGCTCTCTCTCTCTTTTAATCATGTTGTTCTTTCAGTTTCATGTATCTTACTCTCTAGCATGTTTATATTTCCTAACTTGTTATAATTTGCATGAGATGTATTATGCTCGCTCCTATCCTGACTGGACCTGTTGAAAATATTACAGAGGATGAGGATGAGGCGCTCTGTACCACTTATTATGGGACTACCCTAGAGGATTGTTGCGACTTGGATCTCCAACAGGATCCATTAGCAGTGGATGACACACCATTAGCTTAGATTAGTGAATATCAGATGTATTATTCTCTGGATTACTGTATTTGAGATTTGGGATATTTTTTGGATTTGTGCTATCTTAGACACTTAGAACTTCTATCTATCTATATTTTGTGGTTTCGTTTCATATATATCTATCTTATCATTTTCTGCCTTAGATGTAATTGAGACTGTATTCTGTTATATTACCTTTATTCGGAGTGTATATACTGTACAGCTACCTTATATTGTTAGATGATTGACCTAGGACAGAGTTCTACCGCCGACACTGTGGCGTAGGCTAGACGTACTCACTTCTCGTGCCCTTACTCTAGGGTGCGGGTCGTGACACATTTTTAGTGGTGGCCCATGCAGGTCGAGTTTATGTAGTGGTATTCGAACTAGAGTATCACTACAGCCTGCAGTAGAATTAGGATATATTTTTTGAAGGTACTCAATCACAGTTAGGATTTTTTGAGATATTCCTGGGACGACCCTTGAGAATCTTATTTAAACTTCAATTTGAAATCCTTTCCCTTGTTTGTTCGCTCTTACTCTTTGTTATTGAATCTGATTTTTGAATAGATCGTTGTTGATTTTGATTTTCCATCGAGATAAATTTTTATGGCCTAAGTTATGATATTTTCTGATAACATATGTTGACGGGAATAACAGGGATGGTAAAACGTCTACTTGATTATGGAACCTGTAGTTTATCGCTGCCATATTAGCTGGTGTGGCGAAAACATAGAGACCTGACTTCGGATGTACGTATCTTGGTTATGAGATTTGGAATTTCTCGCAGCTATACTAGTCGGCATAGCGAGAATTCTAGACGACATGATTATAGAGGTGCATACCCCAGTTGTGGAATCTATCGTTTATCGCAGCCTTGCTTACTGGCATGGCGAGAACTCCGAGTAACATGATTTTGGACAGACGCATATGATTATCAGATCGTATTTTGAGAAGATTTTTAAACATATCATCTCTATCATACCCTTCTGTTGTTATAAAATTGTATCCCATCATCAAATAACTTTAGAGTAGGGATATTTTAGTTTTGTAGAGCTTATTCATATGTAGTTCTTTCATAGTGTAATGATATAATGACTTGTAGAGTGGTTGTACCCTAGAGATGATAGTTAGCATTAGTATTAGAAAAATAACCCATTGTAGATAATTTTTCTATTATTTATAATACCAAACAATTTTCATATAGGATGTTAGTATGCCTTACAGCCTTGATGATTTATTGTTATTTTTTTTCCTTATCCTTTCCAGTAAGACACCCATGACCAGAGCCTGTCCTTGAGTGTAGTTGTAGTTTCGCCTAAGACTGAGAGGTCTATATATATAGATAGGTTACAGATGATATTGGCATATGGGATATGGGTTGGGTTGGTATCTATAGGTCTTTGTTGTATAGGGTTATTGACATGTTGTTTAGCCTATATTTGGCCCAATTTTCTATTTTTGTTGAGTTCTCTTTGTATTAAGTTCAGTCATGTTTGATCAACCTTTATAGGCAGTGTGCAGACCCTTCACTAGATACCTTGTCCCATTGGTTTAGATTTGTACAAGTTGTTCACTGCACTCAACATTTCATTACCTACCATATTGCATCATAGATTTCACTGGACCATTGTTTAGACCCCGATTATTGACTCACCAATATAACCATCAACCCCTTACCATATTCTGCATATCTGGAGGGTTAGTATCATGCATATTAGAGGTCTGCACTCATCCTTACTTTCTATAAATGGTGACATACTGCACCTCTAGCATTTTACCTCACTTGATAGCCTTGCAATACCCTTCATTATAACCTGCAGTACCTACCCTACAGTGGAGTTTAAACCTTTTTGGGCATGGTTGTTCAGTCCATTTAGGACAGTTGTATACATTGGGGATATAATGTGGGTTGTTAATAAGAGTTCTCCTTTTATCATTTGTTCTGTCCCTCTTTCATTCTTAGATACAGATGATACCTGTTTAGCCCATCTGTCCAGATACATGTCCAAACCCTTTCTTTCATTGTTGGTTCAGTTATCCAAATCCTCTACCTGAGCATTAGTTCAATTTTCTATATGTATGTGTCCTACATATCATTGTCCTACATATGATTGTTCTGCATCTTCATATGCAGCCATGCTACACCACTGTTCTGTCCCAATACACCCTACAGTATCTGACCCCTTCATTGGAGTGATAGGCATGTGGTAGGGGTATGTGTTATTAGACTTTGAGTATAGTTGAGGTAATGGGTTGTTGTTCTTGAGCTTATGTATATGTGGTATTTGGGATTGGTGTGCTTAGATTATAGGTATTTAGTTATGGTGACTTGATAAAATTTGGGAAGTTAAGAGTTAGTCTATTATAGAGTTTTTTTTTCTTTTGCTAAATTCTAGTTGCCAACACCTAGATAGCTAGCATAGGTAAAACCCTAAGAAGTTCACCAGTTGTTGACCAAATGCTTGGATGCTGACAAATTGACTAGTTGTTGACCAACAGTTGACCATTGACTATGTTTGACATAGTTGACTGGAGAAAGGATTAGAAGTAGGTTGTCAGTTGTGTTGTTTAATCATGTTTGATTATTTAGTAACTTGAGACCTTATTTGTGTTTAGGTCGGAGACATGATTTTTTTGAGGATATCTCCGACTCGTGGTACCATACGTTTTGGTGGAGGTGGGAAGCTTAGCCCGCGCTTCATCGGACCTTTCGTGATCAGCGGGAGAGTCGGTGACGTGGCATACAGGCTAGACTTGCCGCCTGCACTAGTGGGTGTCCACAACGTATTCTACGTATCACAGTTGAGACGGTATGTGGCAGACCCTAGCCATGTACTTGACCATTCGGAGATTGAGGTGGGACCTACTCTCAGTTATCCAGAGCAGCCAGTAGAGATTCTGGATCGCCGAGAGAAGGTACTGAGAAACCAGGTGATACCCTTAGTTCGTGTCGCATGGAGGCATCATTCTCCAGGAGAGTCGACTTGGGAGCGGGAGGATGAGATGCGCGAGCGATACCCATATTTTTTTGGACCTTGAAGTATGATTGTCTATCCTTCTCATCAGTTTAGTTTCGTCTTTTAATTTCGAGGACGAAATTATTTTAAGGAGGGTAGATTTGTCACTACCACATTTTAGCTTGAAGGTATTTTGGTCATTTGTGATTTTTTTTAAATTTATTTTAATTTATTGAATTGGTGATTTCTATTTTTGACTTTGGCTAATTGAGACTTTGTAGACTAACCTAGAAGTTGACCCTAGCTATGGTCACTTGGTTAGCATGGTGTGACCATAGTCTAACTTAAGTTAACCCATTTTAGCCATTTAGAAACTAGTTTGAAATAGGAGAAATAATGATAGGTGCAATGACTTATGACTTAAGGAATTAATTCCATGACTTATGAAACTTAGCCCATAGGCCCATTAGTGAAACCCCAACCCTAACCAAGCCCTTAAGTGGCCGGCCAACCTAGGAATCCCCCTATTTACTCTCCTTTTCTTTGTTCTTGCCTCTTTTGTGTTCAACCAACTTTTAGAAAGGAAAGGTAAATCCCCATCTTCCCTAATTCATATTAATTCCATTTTAATTCTTTTTTGATCCAAATCTTTTGCAATAGTTTCTAATCACCCTCTATTTGATGTTCATGGAGAGTGATTTCAGTTTTTGAGCAATTTCGAAGATTTGGCTAGCAACGGAAACCATTTGATTTGGGACTTTTCTTGATCATTTGCAACCTATAGGTAATCCTTCAAATTGCATTTTAATTATGTTTTTTTTTTTGCATGGTAGCCTAGATCTAGGTGTCCCCTACCTGTAGTGAAGGTTTGGTGTCCATTACATTTGATTTCGTGTCCGTATCGAACACATATCAGTGTTAGAGTGCATGTGTTTGATGAATTGCTTGAAAGGACTGAAAACTTGTAATTTTGAAAACTATTTTAAATAATTTTTAGTGCTATATATATACTTTGATTTCGTAATTGTTTGATTTGATCTTGGACACGAATCGTATCATTTTGCACACAGGAACACGGTGCACGAGGCTCGTACGGCTCCCCTGCTGCTCGAGTCCTCTGTAGGACACGATACGACACTTGGACACGTGCTACTTGACACAGAGGTGGGGGAAGTGTCTGACACGATTCCCCTAAAACCTTGTCGTGTCGTATCGAGAGCGGAATCACGTGTGCACTGATCCGATACTGTGCTGCACACACGTGAAAACGTGTCCGGATACGCATCTCGTACGCACGACACACTTCACGTGGACACGGGGCAGTCACTTGGACACGTTCCCCTATCCTCGGCGAACACGTGGGCACGAGCATGAGTCGTGTCGTGCCCTGTGTCGCGTGCACGAGGCCGAGTCCCCGCTGCACGAGGCCGCTCTGATGCTGTTTTACTGATACTTAAGTTTTGAGTTTTGACACAGTTTTAATTGAGTATTTGGACATGTGGACACGTTCCTAACTAGGACACATGTATGCTAGACCCTCTGCACAAAGGAAAATTGGTTTTTATTGATTTTCGAATTCGATTTGGGTTTTCCCCCAATGTTCTGATACCAGTTTAACTGATTCGAATTTTCTGAGTTTTTAATTGTAATTTTAACTTTTTTGTTGATGTTTAACTACCATGATTAGTTCATTTATGTATGTGAGGTTTCTTGAACATTTTAGGTTCATGTTGGTGATGGGTTATAGGTTTTCGAGTTTGCTTTGGCACTGTTAACTGTTAACTGTTTAACTGGGAACTGTCATTGTGTACCATGTTTTCCTGAGAACACCCTACTGATTTCCTAACATTCAAACACACACACACACCCCCATTTGACACACACACATTTCTCCACTGTTTCACATTGACACTGTTTTCCAATGTTCACTACACACACAAAATTCGAAATCTGAGATACACATGGACTGACCTGGGAATCAAATTTCTGTTACACTGAGATATAGCTATTGTCATGTTAATCCTTAGAACCCTATCTACTAAACTATTTTCCTATTGACACACACATGAACACATCACCCCTATTGTTATCTACACACACATGAACACCTGACACCTACCACACTCAAAATCTGATAATCACATTGACACAACACCTACCTAAAACTGAGATTGACACATCACACATGGACTGACCTGGGAACACAACCTGAGAACATGTGAACACACATGTTAGTTTCACACTACAACACCCTATCTACTGTCACTCATGCACACACTCATTCATACATTCATACACACACTTATAGCCCTGTCACATATACACACACTGTTTTCACATACACACATTTGCACACTGATTTCCTATGTCCTCTACACACACACAGGAATACTATAGCCTATGTTGTTCTCCCTTTCACACACACACATGCCACATTACCCTATCACTCTATATGTATGTATATATAAATATTATCTATATTGTTGAATATAATGATGTGGTATATATGTGTATGTTATTTATATTAATTTAGTGTATATATAATGTGAGAAATATGTGTGATATAGACTATATATGGCATATAGCCTATGGCGCGTAACCTATGTAGATTCATATGTGATAGCCTATGTATATATGGCATGAATACACATGTGAATTGTGTGTTGGTAGACTGGTATGGCCATGTGATGATGTGTGCTTGCTAAAATAGGCTGGCTAGGCTTACTGAGACTTGTCTGGGTTAGGCTTGACCTAGTTGACCTAGTTTGACTAGTGTAGTTGACTAAAGTTGACCAAAGGTTGACTTTGGCCTAGAGTGACCCAAACATCATGTAGAATGCATTGTAGCAGTCTATTTTACTATTTTGGACATGTAGTGACTTGTACTATTCTATAGGAGCCAGACACCACTCCTCAGACAGTATATTCTCTTCAGACATACAGATATCAGGCGAGTACATTCTCTGATCATTTCATATCTTGTTTAGGATTATATTCCTGCTTTAAATTACTTTACTTGATGCTAACACGTTGGTAACACGGATTGGTACTATATGGATCCCTTCATGAGATGTTATCCTTCTCGGGAGCATCAGATACTCATGTCTCGTGTGTTTCACTTACATCATGTATCTCATACTTCTATTATCATGAATCTATCATGAATCTGCTTGTGATTCATGTACTCTCATGAATCACAAAGCCTTCACGAATCTATTCATGAATCACTCTTTATGAGCCAGTAGCGTAGTCATGAATTTTAACGTAACTTGACTGAATCCTTGTGTATTGATTGGGGATGGGGGAGTAGAACTAAACATGTGAATAATTCCAAAGTAGTATAGTCATGAATCACCTCTTTAGTATAGTCATGAATCACATCCAGATATTCACATGTTTATCTTGTACTCTGAATCACTAGTCACTGATAGTTCTTTATATATTGTAGCTATTTACTTACAGCTCTCTATCTCTCTTTTATATCATGTTGTTCTTTCAGTTTTATGTATCTTACTCTCTAGCATGTTTATATTTCCTAACCTGTTATAATTTGCATGAGATATATTGTGCTCGCTCCTGTCCTGACTGGACCTGTTGAAAATATTACAGAGGATGAGGACGAGACGCTCTGTACCACTTATTATGGGACTACCCTAGAGGATTGCTGCTACTTGGATCTCCAGCAGGATCCATTAGCAGTGGATGACACACCATTAGCTTATATTAGTGAATATCAGATATATTATTCTCTGGATTACTGTATTTGAGATTTGGGATATTTTCTGGATTTGATGCTATCTTAGACACTTAGAACTTCTATCTATCTGTATTCTGTGGTTTCGTTTCATATCTATCTATCTTATCGTTTTCTGCCTTAGATGTGATTGAGACTGTATTCTGTTATGTCACCTCCATTCGGAGTGTATATACTGTACAGGTACCTTATATTGTTAGATGATTGACCTAGGACAGCGTTCTACCGCCGACACTACGGCGTAGGCTGGACGTACCCACTTCTCGTGCCCTTACTCTAGGGTGCGGGTCGTGACACTGTTGAAAGAAAAGAATATTGAAACATCAATTCGTGGCATGGTGCCTCGTGGTATTTGGTGTATGCGGGTATCCAAATCCGAGCATAAGGCTTTGAGGCAAAGAATGAACTATTGCGTGAGATATGGATTATATTGCTTAATTTTGTTTATGACAGCATCTGTTGCATGTAAAATCGTTCACGCATTCGTATGGTCATGGACAACTTGTGCACATGGTTAGCTTTTCTCAAAACGGTATCCGAGGCACTGGAATCGAATCGAATCGAATCGACCTAGGAGGAAATTATGAACCGTGCTTAGCACAAGGTATTGCGGGTCCTCCAGCTGAACTTGCAACCCAGGCTGATAGGTGCATCGCAATGCTTCGTAATCGTCCTTTGGTATCGATATCACCAATGACCACATATAAGAGATTGCATGCTCACTATTGTCTTGTGCAGTTGGTGAGTAGTATATATGTTTTATACAAGGAACAAGCACGGCTATGGTAAGAAATGTTAAGAATTACTGTGTTGTTTACTGCTTAAAGTTATGCCATCGATATGAACTGCAAATCATCTAGTTCAAAATAAAAAGACAATTTTGATGCATGCAAATCCTTAATAAGCAGTGTCGGTTTAAACGAGTGGGTTCGTCTTGCGCACTAGTGCATTTCCAAGTGTACTAATCCCTAACTCCCCATGTGACGAGCGCGTTGCGGGAGCACGAGACTAGACTGAAGCTAAAGAAAGGGAGGCAGTTCGAAGCTCTCATATGTTGAAGTATTTTGAAGCTAATTCATCTCGAAGGCTTTTAGTTCCAATAGATAAAAGGGCATGAATGTATGGAATGACAAGGATTATTTCATGGCAGCTTGACGAATGTTTTTATTTTAGTATTTCAATGAATGTAGCATCAACGACATATGTAATATAAAAATGATATTGCACATCGTTTGCAAGTCTTATCAATGAAAAGCTTATTTTCTTTCTATACTGCATCATCAACTCTCTGTACTGTTTAATTTCAACTTGTTGTCTCAAAAGGATTATCAAATACACCTTCTTGCCTTGTACAAGTCCAATTTAGACTTGTACGGCATCACGCCCCAGCGATGATGATTAGTTCGTCTAGAATTGATGCGAGGACGAATGATTCGACGAATCAGGACATGACACAAAGCGCTTCGAGGTCTTGGAGATGGGTTCGAGGGACATAGAGATGTGCATGGACTCCGTAGAGTAAAGCAACACGAGGCTAGAAGAGTTCTACGATGGACTGGAGAGTGACGTCGCTTCGTCCATGACAATCTTTAGGAAGCAATTCCAAAAGATCTGATCCGCACTTGAGGAGGTGCTTAAGGGACATCGTGCGAAGATTGGGGCATTGCGCGGGAAGGTTCGAGGCTACGAGGAGCTAAAGACCGTGGTCGAGATTTGTGGTGAACTCAAGACCAAAGTTGTAATATTGGAGAAGGTCGTTGCGAACGGTGGACCTTCGAGTAGGGAGGCACCAAGATGGATATCCCCAAGCCAAAATCCTTCAACATGAGCGAGATGCCAAAGAAGTTGAGAACTTCTTGTGGAACGTGGAGCGATACTTCAAGTCATTGCACATCAAAGATGACGCCGAGAAGGTATATAATGATTCACTCTATCTTACTGACGATGCTATGTTGTTTTGGCATCGAATGTGCATGGAAGCCGAAAAGGGTTTGTGCTTATCACAACCCGCTCCCGAATAGTCGGGTACGAATCATGCTACGTCTGTCCTGTACTGGTGTGAGCAGTGGTAGTCGGCCATCTAAACCCTAGGAATCATCAAAGATGGAGAGTATTATGTAGGAACCCTAGAGGGGGGGTGAATAGGGTCAAGCTAACTAATCAAGCACTTAGCATAAGCTAATTGGCAATTTAAAAAATATAAGTGCAAGAGAAGAAGCAATAACAATACCGACATCCGATGTATCCTGGTATCCTCCCTAGAGGCAATCCAGTCCCCAAACTCTCTCCGGATTTAATCCACTATTTGAGCAAATAGTTACACACGAGTTTGGATCCGAAGAACTCGCCAACTTCTTACACGAGAGCTTTAATCCGAAGGCCTCTCCGACTTCAACCGAGAGTTTGGATACGAAGACTCTCCAACTTCAACCGAGAGTTTGGATACGAAGACTCTCCAACTTCAACCGAGAGTTTGGATACGAAGACTCCCAAACTTCAACCTTTCACAATAGGTTTTGATCTCCTTATACAATAAGATGAAGATCTCACTTTTCAACTCAATAACTCTAACATAATTTGTGGATGGCAAATGAAAGCTTTGTAGAGTTGTTTGTGGATAGGCTTTGGTGGTTTAGAAATTTTTAGGCTCAAAACATCAACCTTGAATGAAGGGGTTCAAGGCTATTTATAACCAAAGCATTGAAAAGGGCCAAAGGCAACTTTTCAGTCACGAACCGGCATACCGTTGGTATGATCCGGCATACCGACGGTATACCGGTCTGGAATGCAACGGCTAGAAATATAGCCGTTGGGATCATTTATTGCTCAGAATTCGACCGTTGGAATTTGAATATTACTGAATCGGTATACCGTCGGTATGGACCGGTATGCCGTCGGTATGCCGGTTTTGTAGACAGAAACTTTCTGTGAACAAAAACCGGTATACCGTCGGTATGCCCTTTTCAGCAGAAAACGATCCTAGGCTTATTTCTACCCTAGCTTTCGATTTTGCCATCCATTTCTTGTGTTTACAATTATTCCTAAGACTCATTACAGACTCCAGATATACTTAGGCAGGTGCAAGCTTTTTCAGAGTCTTGAAATGATGATGGCATGGCTTGGCTTCTTTCTTTGATAGGTGCTGGCTTTTCCCTTGGCGGCAGCCATCCAAAGATATCCAGTTTGTGAAAACTGAATACCTTTCGGGGGCTTCGCCCCCGAACCCCCGACGAGGGACGCTGCCCCCTCGACCCCCGTCCGCTGATCGGGCAGCGGAACCCCCGAGTGCGTGGCTCCGGAGATGTCGTCGAGTGGTTCAGAGAAATCTTGTGGGATCCGTCGTCTTTGGCCCACCATAATTTTTTCATTGCATATGTCCACATTGATCTTACTTATTGCTTTTCTGCATGTACATGTTAGACGAACAAAGCAATATACATAGTAGCAAGTATGATAAGTTAAATGCACATTAGGACAATGCTGAGTTTAAGTATAAGTGCTAAGGTGATAGCATAAAAGTTAGTGATATCATAATGATTAAACTTAATTGAACAACCACAATCAAAAACATAGTTTTGATTTTGGCAACTCGATTAAATTTAAGATAGAAAGCTCATATCACTAAAATGTAAACCAATAGGCATATATCACCAAAGGTATAAGTATAAGCTATAGTAATAGTATAAAGATTAGTGATAATGAAATGCTAAACTAAACATATTAACCATATTCAAAAACATGATACAATCATTGGGCCAACATATTAATCTCTCATCACAGCTCTAATTACATAAGTTGTCAACAATCACAGTATCCACTATTTTTTTATTATGTCCTTTTACAAAAGATCTCCGAAAACAAATCCGATAAGTGATAAAGGCAACTCTATACAGTACTCAAAGTTTTTATGAAATCAGAAACTATACAATCTAGATCCCCTCGAAAAAAGTCTCCTGGCCCTGGATAGTCTCTGGAGTGGTCTCCACTATCGGGTCCTCCTGCGGCCCATAGAATGTGGGATAGTCTATCTCATCATCACATGTATATCAACAAACCAATTAGAAAAGAAACAAAGTACAATGTAACTCAACCGTACTCAACAACAAAAT
>JANAVB010016479.1:0-18307 GCA_029216955.1 Iris pallida
ACGGAGAATGGCCATTCTCCGTCAATTTAACAATGAGAATGGCCATTCTCCTTTATTTTAACACGGAAATGGTCATTCTCCTTGTCAATTGACAAAGAATGGCCATTTTCCGTGCTAAAACCACGGAGAATGGTCAATGACGGAGAATGCTCATTCTCCGTCAATTTGACAAGGAGAATGGTCATTCTCGTGCTAAAACACGGAGAATGGCCATTCTCCTTGTTAAATTGACCAAGAATAGCCATTTTTCGTGTTAAAATAACAGAGAATGGCCATTCTCCGTCAATTTAAAAAGGAGAATGACCATTCTCCGTGTTAAAATGACGGAGAATGGCCATTCTCAGTCATTTTATAACAGAACCATTCTCCGTCATTTTAACACGAAGAATGGTCATTCTCCGTCATTTTGACACGAAAAATGGCCATTCTCCGTCATTTCACATAGAATGGTCATTCTCCATCATTTTGACATGGATAAGGCCATTCTCCGTGGTTTTAGCACGGAGAATGGTCATTCTCCGTGATTTAACACGGAGAATGATGGAGAACAGTCGACAGAAATCTAAAACCTATTTTTTTGTTTTTTTTGTGAAAAAAAAAATGTCATGAACAAAAATTCAAGAGTTTTCGTTCTTCTTTCAAAACGATGCCAACTCTTATGGAAAAGAAGAAGAAGAAGATCTTCTTTCCATAATTGACCTAATCGTCGAAAAACTTCAAATCTCTCCACGATGATGATGATGATGATGATGATGATGAACGATGATCGGAGTTCGACTGAAAAAAGCACAGTGAACTACGAACAATCTTTGCGATCTCTGCTGAAGATGAGAGCAATGGAATTCAGATCTCTCGTGAAGAAGAAGAAGAAGACGAAAATCGCAATCTAAATCTGAGTTTGTGCGAAGGGTAGTTATGGTATTATAAAGATGACAATTTTGTAAATACAGAGCATCTAAAGGAAATTTTGGAATATTTAACGTGAAAATATATAAATATATAATTCTTGGCATTTCATAAAACTCATCCTGCGGGTGGGTTTTTCATACAAACCAATTCCGAAATTGGGTTTCTCAGCAATTTCCAGGTTGATAAATTTGTATGTACTTATAACAATATAAGATATTAAGACGTCTTCTCCGCCTTTCACTTCCCCTGGTCGACCCTAGGCGTCCGCTTAGGCGCCCATCGCCAGACACGAAAATAATTTCTCCTGGTCGAGACGCCCTCCCCTCAACCCGGCTGCCTAGGCGCGTCTAGGCGTCGCCTGTAACAACATAGGGCACAATTGCCACAGAACTGTTGAAGGTAGCATATTGCCTTGGAAATGTTTGAGACCTTCGGGTCGTTCATTTGAACATTGAATTGGGATTTCGTGCTACGGAATATAGAATTGAGGCGATGGAATATTCGATGAAGAATGATAATGTGAGTTGACGTAAATTCTGAGTTTCGGACTCAGACTATGTTCGGTTGTATGAGTTAGACGCGTATTGCATTGGTCAAATGAACTTGGATATAGCCCGTGCACGGGTTTGCTTTCCTCGAACATGTATTTGTCGGGACACCGGGACCGTTCGACCTAGGAGAAAATTATGGTGCCAAGGGAGCACGAAATTGTGAGACCTTCGGTAAGAATTGCAACCTAGGCTGAATGCGTAGTATCGCAATGCCATTGATAATATGGTCCATTCTGGCTCGGAATGCCAGTGACTTTCATATAAATAGGGGCTGGTGGGCTGAATGGTGCAGGTACACAGACCCTGCACAAATATCATATTTAACATGACAGAAAAAGATGGTGGGCATTCACCTTACAACGGTACAAGGGTGAGTGTGTTGAGTTGATAAGAAGTCGTCACTAAACAATACGAGTTATATCTATGTTGTCTGCTTACATATGCGAATCAAATATAACATGCTTATATGAGTACATGATTTACTGCTTTCATTGCCATATAATTGATCCTAAGACAATAACAGAAAGGCCACATAATAAGATGCATGATTCACAAGATTACTTAATGTTTGTTTAGGCGAGTGGGTCACATCAGTACGCGGGAGGATAGTACTGATCTTCCACTAGATTGCTTGTTCGTGACGGAACTTCGCTTGGACGCGTTGAGGTATGGAAGTTTCTTAGCGTTTCAAGGCGTGCGATCCACGTTGACGCTCGAACTTGCAACAGGATGATGCGATCGAGATATAGAAGACATGATATATGGAACGATAAAAAAAAATTTGGGCTAGAGAGATCATGAGTGTTGTAAGTCAATCTGGCATATTTATTTGGGCTATTGAAAGCCTTTGTAATTCCGCTGCTAAATCAATAAAGGGATTGTTTTGTATACTCTGTGTAACTTCAATATGATTGCTTTCTTCCGCTGTGAAAAGTTGCGATTTGAGGTAATCATTTAAAGAAATTTTCTTCTTGTATTGTACGAGTGCAACTCCAGACTCGTACGACATCACGTTCCAGCGAAGACGAACGATTCGGCAGCTCGGGACATGACACTGGTGATCCAGGAACTTTTGACGGGGCTCGCTACCTACATTGAAAGGATCGTCGTCTAACCAAGCTATAGTACAGGACAGCTTGTGGTGCCATTGACCTTCATATATTTAAGGTGCTTAGCTAATAATGTTTGGTTCACATGGAAGAACATGGTAAGTTCTGTTACATGGATGGAGAATCGGTTGTGAGTAATAATCACAGTTGGATGATACATATTTTGCTATTATATTTCACGTGTTATGAACTGTAAATTGAACTAAGAAAAAGATAGAAAGATCACTAATAATAAAGTATATTTAAACATAATTACAAGTGTTGATTTTGGTGACTTGGATTAATTTGTCGCTCACCAGTGCATTTCAATGTACTACCCACATTTTCCCAGGTACTGGAACCCAAGGAGACGCGCAAAGGCACTGAAGGCTCGTCCCGCCCAACAGAAGCTTGTGTATATTTTGAAGCTTCTTAAGTCACATTTTGAATAATCCTATTGAAGGTGTTTATATTTTTATTTCTAGTAAAGGGATATAATGTATGGAATGATATCTCATTTTGTTGTTCAAGTTGTAAGACACCCTTTACTCAGCTGTTTTAGAACCTATGTACACTATATGAATCACCAATGAAAAGAGTCATTTCTCCTGTGTCATGTTATTATTCAACTTCTCTGCTTATTTTGCTGCAAACTTCTATAAATCAACGATGTTTCAAAATGCACACGAACACGTCTTCTACAAGCGCAACATAGGCTTGTACGATCACGTCCGGTGACGACTTATTGATTCGACAAAATCGGAATGTGACACTTTTGTCTCTATATTTTTTTTATGTCCACTATGTTCGGGCCCGTGGCACTGCCACCCAGCCAGCCCGAACGGAGAGCCCAGCCCAGAACCGGGACCACCCCGTGGCCACCCAGTCGCCCCGCGCTAGGGGGGGCTCGAACTCGTGACCTCCCACGAGTGAGCCCCCCTCCCTACCACTAGGCTAGGGAGCCTTGGACTTCTGTCTCTATAGTAATATGCAATGCTTCATACATAGAGGTTCTATTTGCGCAAAACAAATGAAACCTAGAAAAACAGTTTTGGTGACAAACTCAATTCTCGTAGTAACATCTATGATATCCACCCAAGGTGAATCCTAAGACATGCAAACTATACAATGATGGGACACGGAGATGCAATAGTAGTTGACATGATCAACCAACTACTAGAGGCAAAGGTAAGATCCACTCCTGTTCTTCCATCTTCTTCTCATCAGCACTTCCTTTTTGATATTTAAGGGTTAAGTTTAGGAGCGTAAGGTGAACCATAAAAGCATATTATATCTCCTCCCTCCAAATTTCTAGTTTTCGCTGACTTCAAAGTATTGATTGAGACTTGAACCTGTTCTTGCATCAAAGGATAATTTTTATGACAGCTCCGAATAGGCTCCGGCTCCAGCTTAAACCAATTTGGCGTACCAAAACAGATTAGTTCCAACCAATATATGAAACCTTGTCCTTGATAACGATTCTTCCTTTTACGAATAAAGTTGGAATTCTAAATTTAGCACAGCAAAATATGCGCCATGTCCGTACTGCATTGTGTTGTATTCGTTAATGCAGTAATAGATCAGGAACCTGCTTCAGTCGTATCCGAGTACCACTGCGAAACCCCAATCCTGATATGAAAATTTTGTGCTCTATAATCCTACATGCATCTCAACTACTTGACACAACCTACATTGCCATAGATATAGTCAAGCACGATTATGCATCGACATAGAAGCTGAAGAAAGTAAGATCTAGCTCAGATCAGTTCATTCCTAGAGATATACAGATCCATTCACACAAACCAAGGAAGAAGGAAGGGAGGGAGGAACAGATCACTAACCCCATCCGTGGAATTATCGGCATCCATATCCGCCTGCAGCCGTTCGTAGAGCTGCGGGCTCCTGTACACGGACCCCGGTGGCGAGCGGGAGATGATGGCCGGCACGCTGTCGAAGGACACAGTCCCCACGTAGAAGAGCATCCCGGAGACGTAGATGAGTGGCGCGAAGAGGAAGATCGCCTGCCGCCGCAGGAGGAGCGAGAGAACCGCCAGCGCCCACCTTTGGATCAGGGTCCTCGGCGCCGGAGGGAACCTCCGGCTGCTGCTGCCGCCGTCCTTCCCCGGACGCCTCGACAGACTCGGGGACCGGCGGGGGGACGCGCGGGGAGACGCCGGGGGGGACGGGGTGCTGGCCCCTCCGCCGCCGCCGATGCTGCCAAGGCGGTTGTAGGCGTGGTGCTGCATTGTTCCTCCTCCTCCTCCTCTTGACTTCCTATGGGACTAAAATTAGGGCTTCGAGAAGGAATCGATTTGGAGGGATCAAGGAAAGAAATTGAGGGTTTGCGATTTTTGAGCGGAGGCGTTTCGCTTGGATTCTTTTCCTTCGGCGAGAACCAGAGGGAGGTCGTGACCGGATCTCGTCATGTGCGGACCACGTGATGCTGATGCTGTTTTTTTAAACGATTATTCTCGTTACTTTAGAGAAGCATTTGGAATTATATAGTAAAAAAAGGTTGATTAATTTATTTGCATCTAGTTTTAGGCAAATTATAAGGACACATAACATTTTGATCGGGAGTCGGGACTAGCCAAGTGTTAGTTTTCCATTATTTACAAGTTTGCCACTGAAAAAATTACTCAGGGTTATCCAAGTGGTAGGTATAAAAGATAAGTCTTATAATTTTTGTCTTCTTCCTCTGTCACGACCCGCTATCCAAATTGTTGGGCCGGGCCGAGTCATGTCCAGCCTGCGTTTGAGATAAAGCACAGTAAGCTGTTCTAGAGATAACAAGATAAGACTAAATGTGCTAACAGTTCTATAAGTGAATAAAAGTCATAAATGCTCCAAACACAAAAGTCGTCTCATATAGAAATAAGTCCAAAGTACAAGTCTGAAATGTAAAACTGGATACATGTCCAGTTACAAAATACGTAGTCTAATACATGACTACACTAAATATCCCAAGCAACTACGCAAACTAGACGAGTTTCCCCGCAGGAACATCCTCGTAAAGCAAAGCCGGGTCCTCGGCAGTATCTCCATAATATGAGTCGCAGAGTAACTCCTCCTCAGTAAGGATACCTACAACGTTATCCTGTCAGGACGAGAGCAAGTACTGATTCTAACAAACTAGCATATGAAACATGAAAATGAACATAAGAGGAATAACTGGAAACATGGCATCACATAATCTATCATGGCAAGGACACATGTCATAGAGACATATGTATATGTAATGTTTAAAACTGTAGCAGGTACGTGATCGTCAATAGGTGTACAATGTGCAGGGACACATAATAAAATGTACTTCCGTACAAGTGATAAGACGATAGATGTACATACGTACAAATCCGCTTTGAGATAAAGCCTACGACAAGGTATACATATAAAATGTCAACATTGCTCGGTACATACGTACGGAGAAGGGGGCATGATCACGTACTCAACTATCAGTTTTCCCATATCCCGATTCTAATCATGTGAGAGATATAAAACTGTTCTAAACATGGTAGTGACTGAAAGTAATACAACATGTGAAGGTTTAACTTGCTACCCCAAGGATCAGCATTTAATATGGTTGTATTTTGCACTTCATTGATGTAACAGTATGTAAAGTTTGTAGAAAGTACTTGCCTCTAGCAAAGTAAAGCAAAGCAAGCTGCGATAAAAATGCTATAGATGCCTGGTAACTCGTCACTGTAAAAATAAATACATAAACTTAGTTTTTACACTAAGCTAAAACACTAAGACACTAATTGGTGAAACACGACTTGTGACTGGGCACCTAGCCAAAATGATGACTTTAGCATAGGAGACCAATGTGGGGTGACACACTACTATAACTAACTTTCTAGGGTCTTTACACTAGTGAGGGGTGAGGTTTAATACGGCTATAACTCAAAATAACACAAAAAGTTGCAAGTCGTAAATATTTAATAATTAAATCAAATGAACATTTTATTCCAACAATTTTTTAGATAGACAAAAAGCTTAATCTTACATAATATAAGGTACCAAAATGATCTTTGTTAATTATAGAAATTTATTATAATTTTTCTGGAATTTATTAACCAGTACAAGTATTTTATAAAAATCAGTTTTCCTAAGTACACAAAAAATGAGTTCTGGTTTCATATGCCAAAATAGTGGCAAAACTGTAAATTAAATACTGTAAAAATTATACTAAATTAGCTAATTCAACATAGTATCTAAATACTATTTTTTCAGAATTTTAACAGTAATTTAAGTATTTTTAGAAATTTAAAAACAGCATTGTACACGATCTAAAATTAAATAATCAATTATCTGCGTATTTTGTCCATGTACATAATTTGAACCAAAGTACAAATACAGGACCCAAGGTCATGAATCAAGTCCAATATGACTTGTACAGGTCTTGAATGTGGAAAAACACATTTGGCCCAAAAACTCATGCTAGGCTTGGACACCAAATGGTTGCAGTAATTAAAATACACCAAAAATACAAAGTGGTAAAAGTACAAAATAAATATTAATATTTTAATAAGGTAAAATTATACATAGTAGTCATATAAATATGACAAGTATATTTACATATATTAAAGTATAATATGTGTGCAATATTATGTAAAGTACATAGGCTAAACAGTTATGTATGTATATATATATATATATATATATATATATATATATATATATATATATATATATATATATATATATATATATATATATATATATAAGGAAATACATATATATATATAAAGAAATAAAATCTAATATATACATATACATATAAACATAATATATATATATATATATATATATATATATATATATATATATATATATATATATATATATTATATATATATATATATATATATATATATATATATATATATATATATATATATATATAATATAATAATATACATATACATAAAGAAATACATATACACATATACATATATATATACATATAAAATATGTATATATATACATTATATAAATAAAAATACTAAATATAATATATATATATACACAAATATAAATACTGTATATAAATACTTATATAACAGTATACAATAATACCTAAATACATATATACATATATATATATATATATATATATATATATATATATATATATATATATGTATGTATATAAAACAAAAATAAAAGAAAACAGAAAAAGAAAAAAAAAAAAAAACCAAAGAACAGCGCAGGGGGGGTTCGAACTCGGCCCTTTGGGTCGGGTTCCTGAGTTGGGTCAGCTGGCCAGGGGGTCAACCCGAAGCTTGTGTTAGGGGGAGGGTTTTGATTTTATTTATTTCTGTTTTAGTTAATAATAATAATTACCCAAAAAATCCACTCAGTGTCCTGACAGTTTGGGACACAGAGTCTACGTGTCCGTGCTATGCACGACACGTACGGGTCATGAAACGCGTGTCCGAGCACAGCGTTGGGTTCGTCGTGTCCTGGCGAACGACATAGTTCGAAACGAGACACGTACGACACATTTTGTCACTGTAACTTACGTGTCCGGCGATCGGTGGGGGTTTGGAACGTGCTGGGCGGCGGAGGAAGTGTCGGGGCAGTGGCGCTTGGGCGGTGATCGACTCGCCTTGTCACGACACGTCGGTTGATGGTGGTTGGGGGCGGTGAGTGTCGCTGTGGGGGCTGGACGAGGGTTCGCCGGAGTTAGGGTTAGGGTTTAGGCTGTCGAGGCGGTTGTGGGTGGCTGGGTGGTTGTAGGGTTGTGCTAGGGTTAGGGTTTAGGACGGGGGGTTATTTTATAGGGGCTTAGGTCGGTCGGGGGGCGTCGTACTGGCCGGAAATGGCGGGTCGTCGTCGGCGTGGCAGTCGGTCAGCCGAGTCGTCGGGGGTGGGTAGAATAGGACATTAAAAATTCTAGAAAATTCCTAAAAATCATAATAAATTATTTTAAGACTAAATATGACATTAGCAACTAATTAATTCTATTTTAATTAATTTTGAAAAACAGGGGCTGACAAGTCTTCCCTCCTTGAAAAATTTTGTCCTCAAAATTCACAAGAATTGAAGACCCTACAATATTCTAACATAGCAAGCAATGCAACAAATGACTAAGGCTATGATCGAAACTAATCTCTAAGGTATCAAGCGGGAACGGGTGGTTCCCTCGCAGCGGTTGGATCGAACAAGTAAGGATATCTCTCACTCATGTCCGACTCCCTCTCCCAAGTAGATTCACCTGGAGAGTGACGGCTCCAAGCTACTCGTACTAAGGGTATAACCTTGTTCCTCAGCCTCTTCTCCCTCCTGTCTAATATCTCCACTGGCTGCTCAAAAATTGTAAGGCTCGGTCCGACCTCCAACTCTGAATAATCTAGCACATGACTGGGGTCCGGAACATATCTCCTCAGCTGAGATACGTGAAAGACATCGTGAACTCCTGCTAGGTTGGGTGAAAGTGTAACCCTATAAGCTACCTCTCCAATCCTGCCAAGTATCTCGAACGGCCCGATGTATCTGGGGCTCAGCTTTCCTCCTCGTCCGAACCGGATCATCCCTCTAGTAGGTGATATCTTCACTAGCACAATATCACCATCTGCGAACTCCATCGGTCTGCGACTAGCATCAGCCCAGTGTTTCTGTCTGTCATGAGCTACTCTGAGCCTGTCTCTGATCATCCCGACCTTCTCTGCTGCATCCGTGATCATCTCTGGCCCAAGCATAACTCTGTCTCCGACATCGTTCCAAAAGAGCGGTGTACGGCATCGTCGTCCATATAGCGTCTCGAAAGGAGACATACCGATACTGGCTTGGTAGCTGTTGTTGTATGAAACTCTACCAAGTGCAGATGGCTCTCCCAATATCCTCCAAAGTCCAGTACGCAGGTCCTCAGCATATCCTCCAGTGTCTGTATCGTCCTCTCGGACTGTCCATCTGTCTGTGGGTGGTACGTCGTACTGAACTTGAGCCTACTGCCCAACTCCTTCTGTAAGCTCCTCCAGTAGTGGGACGTGAATCTGCTGTCTCTGTCCGACACGATGCTCACTGGCACTCCGTGTAGGCGAACTATCTGCTGCATGTATAGCTCTGCCAACTTTTCGGTGGAAAGCCCCACCTTGAAGGGTATGAAGTGCGCACACTTCGTCAGCCTGTCCACGATGACCCAAATGGCATCCTTCCCTCCTTGGGAACGAGGAAGCCCTGAGACGAAGTCCATCATAATATGTTCCCACTTCCACTCGGGAATGGATAACGACTGCAACAAACCAGCTGGCCTCTGGCGCTCCGTCTTGACCTGCTGGCAAACTAGGCATCTCGAGATGAAACGTAATACATCCCTCTTCATCCTGTGCCACCAAAGATGTTCCCGTAAGTAACGGTACATCTTGTTAGTACCAGGGTGAATAGAATATCTCGATCGGTGCGCCTCCTGCAAGACTGCCTCTACCAGCTCTCCCTTCGGCACGCACAATCGGCTGCCATGCCTCAAGGATCCATCCTCTGCTATAGTGAAGTCATCCAGCAATCCAGCTAAAGCCTGGGCTCGAAGTCTGCGAAGGCTCTCATATGTAGACTGTGCCTCCCGGATCTGCTCTATCAAACCTGACTGAATGTCAAGCGCCATCATCAGTATCACTGATCATGGCCGAACTAGCTCGATACCGAGCTTCTCCAGATCTTCCCGCAAATGCCGATCCATCATCAGATACCATGCCATCGGATGCCTGCTCAGCGCATCCGCCACCACATTTGCCTTTTCGGGGTGATACTGTAAATCGATGTCGCAGTCTTTCATCAACTCCAACCATCGTCTTTGTCTCATGTTCAGCTCTTTCTGCGTGAACACATACTTCAAGCTTTTGTGGTCAGTAAAGATTTTCACACGCTCTCCGTATAAGTAATGTTTCCATAACTTGAGTGCAAAGATCACCGCAGCTAACTCTAGGTCATGGGTAGGATAGTTCCGCTCATGAGTCCGCAATTGCCTAGATGCATAAGCAATCACTTTCCCATGCTGTTGTAGGACACATCCTAGCCCCTTTCCTGAAGCATCGCTGCATATGGTGAAAACCTTCAGAACCTGAAGGTAATGTCAGAACTGGAGCGGTCGTCAGCCTCCTCTTCAGCTCCTCAAATGCTGCATGGCAGTCCTCTGACCAAATGTACTCTGCGTCCTTCCGCGTCAGCTTCGTTATGGGTTCATCTATCCTAGCAAAGTCCTGGACGAACTTTCTATAATAGCCTGCTAAACCCAGAAAGCTCCTGATCTCTGAAACTGACGTCGGAGCCTTCCATGTCTCAACTGCAGCAATCTTCCTAGGATCCACCGAGATTCCCTCTCCAGTAACTACATGGCCGAGAAACTCCACTCGGTCTAAAAAGAACTCGCACTTCAGCAATTTGGCAAACAATCTCTCCTGCCTCAGAATCCCCAAAACTGTCCGCAAGTGCTCTGCATGCTCCTCCGACGTCTTCGAGTATATCAGGATGTCGTCGATAAACACTACGACGAACTTATCCAGATATTGGTGAAATATCTTATTCATCAAATTCATAAAGACAGCTGGCACATTTGTGAGACCAAATGGCATCACCAGAAACTCGTACTGCCCGTACTTCGTGTTGAACGCCGTCTTCTGGATGTCTGCTGCCCTGACCTTCACCTGGTGGTACCCGGATCTCAAGTCTATCCTGGAAAACACTTTTGCCCTACTCAACTGGTCGAACAAATCATCTATCCTGGGCAGAGGATATTTGTTCTTAATGGTGATGGCATTCAAGGCCCGGTAGTCAATACACAACCGAACTGTACCATCCTTCTTAGGCACAAAGAGCACTGGCGTTCCCCATGGAGAAGCACTAGATCAAATGAAACCCTTTTTCAACAGGTCATCAATCTGCTCTTTCATCTCTACGGCCTCATTGGGATTCACTCTATAGCAAGCCCAGGATACTGGTGATGAACCCGGTACTAAATCTATAGTGAACTCCACATCTCTGTCAGGCGGAAGCCCTGGAAGATCCTCTAGGAATACATCCATAAACTCCCTAATGATAGGGTGTGGCGGTGCTACGTCCCCAACTATCGCAAACAGTTCGGCTCTAGGCTGATCTCTGGCCCTGTCCTCCTGACATGAATGGTGCTGTGCCTGGGGGACTGAACAAATACTACCTCATGACAGTATAGATGCGGCATAGCTAAGCCAGTCCATCCCCAATATGATATCATAATCGGGGAGTGGCATCACAAAGAATCGTCCCCTGAACTCTCTCCGGCTATAAAAATAGAGCATCTTAGATAGCTCTAATAGGCACTGGTCCTCCCCGTCATCACTCTACTAATCTCCGCAGTAGGGGTAGCTACTAGATGGTGTTTATGCATAAACTCTAATAATAGGAAGCTATGAGATGCACCAGAATCAAACAAGCATAGAGCTAGAAAAGTATGCAAATAAACATGACTTGTGATGACGTCAGCTAAGTAATCTGCTCTGAAACCTTGCTCCGGCTCCGGCTCAAGGGCTAGACTATAAGCCTTCCCCTGGGGTCCCTTCTGCTGCTGCAGATGCTGCCCAAACCTCTGCTGCTGAGTCGGGAGTGGTCCTCTAGGTATCCTGGCTGCTGGGCACTCTCGAAGCTGATGGGTGGCAGACCCGCAAGCTAGACACTGCTTAACCTCTTCCTGCAGATGGTGTAATCATGTCCTGGTCTTCAGCAGAAAGAACATATAGCTCCCCTCTGCTGCTGCTGATGTCGGGGTTCCGGGGCTCTAACTGGCGAGGTCGGGTCGGGTGATGTAATATAGGGGGACGGTATGTCTGCTGGTGCGGCGTCGGTGCTCTCTGCTGGAAAGCCTGACGCTTGGACGGTCCCTCATGATGTACAGAAGCCGGCCTCTTGCTAGACAGAAGACGTTCATCGATGCTCCGGGCCAACTCTAGCTCTGGTAGTAGTCAGTCGTACCGTTCGCCACTATAAGAATGCCAATGTCTGGAACTGACCATGGCAAAAACCTACGGGTCATCTCCTCTGGGTCTGCAACCCGACTAGGAGCGAAACGGTTCGGGCGACTAACTCTGCGCGAATACTCATCAACAGAAACGGTCCCCTGCTGGATGTTCTGGAATCGTAGCCCCATGGCTACTCTAGCAGTGGTCGAGAAGAATTCTTCTTGAACTGGGTCTTGAACTGATCCCAAGTGGCCCTCCCTCTCGCAAATAACGGCTCATTCCGGAACTAAACTCCTGCCAGTCTATCAGCAGAAATCCCGCTGCCCGACCTGGAGGTCACCGGCATCTAACTCAAGGAGCTTCCTCTCTACCGAGTCTAGCCAGTCATCTGCTACTAACTATGCCTCAGTCCCTGAGAATCTTTGGGGTTCAGACCCATGAAGTCCTTGATCGTCCCCGCTCTCTGACGTGGCTACAGGTGGTGGGACCACGTGTCACCCCGCTCTCGTAGGAGCGATCGTCCTCGCTAAGGCGTGATGCCGCACGAGCCTAGATTGCGCTCGTGCAAGGCAGTTTCATAACGGCCAGATTAATCGACGGCGACGGGGTCGTCGTACAGAAGTCCCAAGCAGAAGTATTAAAACATGCAGCGGAATTTAAGAACAAGTACACGTGAACACAAGTCATTCAAAAGAAGCTCTTTATTGATATTGAATACAAGATTACAATTGTGGGCGCAAGGCCAAATTACAAGTCTCTCGTGCTCACTTTTCTCTCGATTACAAGTCACTCTGCTCTCTCTCGTCTCTCGATTACAATGCTTGAGCCAGCGGAAGCTTCGGAAGGCGATGTCCATACATTATGTCCTGTATAAATCTTCAGTCCACACGCCCGCACGCTTCGAATCACCAAGGAACTCCGTGCCTCGACGCATCCAAGCGAGCTCCACGCCACGAGCTTCTACCTGTGCCTGCACATGAAACACTGTGTGGTGTCAGTACTCAACTGTACTGGTGGAGTGAGCTCCTCGCCCACCCATACAAAACCAACACGTTTTATTTACTTTGTGCAACATAAACCCTTTATCGATTGTCTTTCTATTCTTGCCTTAGGATGAGTTTTAGGACCGACGCCTTTGCATACTTGTGTCTAAGGACCATCCCGTGCTTGCAAAACGACGTTAACTTATACTTGCCTTAGACCCTTCTCGTGCCAATAACGTTAACCTATCAAGTCGTGTTTGTCTTACGGCCATAATCAGAGACGCAACTACACAAAGACTCCATTTGCTTGATTCTAGACCTTTCTCGTGCTTGCATTGTCGATGCACGACTCATACTTGTCTTTCGTGCCAAACTCTGGGACGTAACGACTCGGTCGTGCCATGAACTCGATTCGTGGTCAATATCTTCGAGGCAGTGCCTCGCTTAGTCTCGTCTACACTTATGTTGTGACAACGCGGCCGTGCCTCATGTTTCGAGGTTGTGCCCAGCAACTCAATGTAACTTCACATAACTTGCCCTACGGCCCTTTCGACTTAACTCGCAACAGCTCAAGCCTAAACACATGCAACTCTATGTCAACGACTTAACACTCGATGCCACATCTCGTGCCGAAGCACGCCGCCTTCGTTGTAGC
Organism: Iris pallida; assembly: GCA_029216955.1. Classification (NCBI taxonomy): domain Eukaryota; kingdom Viridiplantae; phylum Streptophyta; class Magnoliopsida; order Asparagales; family Iridaceae; genus Iris; species Iris pallida. The sequence continues at coordinate 14,116 of JANAVB010016479.1, forward strand.
CAAATCTTAGGCCCAAACATTGTGTCTTCTAACTGTACACACATTCAACCCAATCCAAAGGCATACACGCGGATTGCCGCCCGTGCCGACACATCTATATGAATGGTCACTGGCATTAACTAGCCATCCTGGACATAGCCTGGCATTCGGGACCCTTGTATCACCGGTTGCGATCCTCGATACAAGTCTCGACCTACCGGTTGCTTCATACCCAGCTCGGCTATAATCTGTTCTTCCTAGGCCGGATCGGTCCCTGGCCCAAGGTTTCCGATCCGAAGAACCATCGCCCTTGTCGACAAGTTGTCCATGACCACGCGCCTACGCTAACTTCTAGACTTAACGTAATGCATGGTCTCATCATCATCAATTAGTTCCTTGACTTTACTCTTTCCACTTTTCATACTTCATTCGCAGAGCCCAACCAGGGTTACCTCGACGACTGAACCACAGTCCCGACATATTCCCTCTCGACGACTAACCATCGCTTAGACTTAACATTCTTTGAACTCAGGAAACGGCTACTGCATAGCCTTCCAACTTAACTTGAACATAACGTATTCCTTAAGTATCGACAGACCGTGGCTAACTTTCACTGAACCAACCGTGGCTCGTGCCTTAAACCGACTCGTGTTCTACGCAACACTATCGCCCAAGTCATACTTTATGTGACGGGCCTTGGGATCGTGGGACAATTTAACTTGACAACCGCAGAATGAGTGGGACAGCACTTGGAATAACTTAGGTCGACCGGCATAACTTTGCCTAACTTACTCAAGCCTACAACTTAACCCAAGGGACAAGCAAAGGCTATGCCAAGCCTTGCGTAGTAGAACCGTGCACGCTTTATCAAGCGTTTATGCGGGCGACGCCTACGACTTAGGCAAGTTCATAGTTTTGTGTCAAAGACCAACTTTTCTTCTCCCAAGCCACGGGACGAAGGACCGAGTGTCATTTTCAAAGCACGCGTGCACCCACTCTAAGCCGACTGTGGGACGTTTTCCATGTTCTAACTCATTTCGACCCGTCGGGATTATTCCCTTAACTATGTGGATTCGTCTCTTTATTATTAAGCCTACTTGTGCAAGTTGAAAACACGATTTATTATGTGAAGGCAAAGATGAGGCAAGTTCACCGAAACTACCCCACCTGAGCGAGCGGGTCATCTTGACCGAGTGAGCCTTCGAGCAGCGTTGCAGGGATAAGGCCGAACACCGTCAGCGTTTCGATTCCTCGATTGACTTTACGGGACGGGGCACTACAACATACACCACTCAGAACAAGTCTCGTCCTCGAGACTTTCCTGAAGGCAAGCCATCCTACCATTTCTATGGCCAAGACTTAATCGTACCTAGACACGGGACTATCGCAGTCGTGCAGGTACGCCAGTATTATCGTATACACTCTGCTACGTGTTTACTCGATTCGGAGCCACGCTCGCACTATTATCATTCTTTCCCTTAATACGATTTCAAATTCTCGATATTCTTCCATTCCCTAAGTCTTATTTGAATTCATCGTATCGCTTGGTTAGATCGTGCACGCATTCCAAGCGTCCCCAAAATACATGTATTCAGCCAAACCGCATGATAGAGAATTCGTCATTGTCACTCGAGTCGCATCGTGCACATACTCAGGCGTCCCTGAAATATATGCATGCCAGCCGAATCTCGTGAGCAGGGTTTCCTATTCGTGATTCACGCTATCCATCCATGCCAATCCTCAAGATCAATCTTTTGATTGCTAACACTTGAAACAGGCGTCTCGCCTAACCGCTAGGCCAATTCTTTTCGAGGCTAAGTCAATGTCAGGATTGGAATCATAGTTTCCAACAATAATGCCAACACTGACCCCAATCTAGGGTCAAACCATAGTCGATAGTACGGGATTTTCTACCCAAGCTCGCGTCACTCAGATTTCTAAACATCGAGCACGATCACCTATTCGCATCAATACATTCGTTGCGGTATTTGAATCCATTCAAATCACCAATTCTAACCAATTCATGTATTCGATCACGAGGTCGTCTAACTTTGACAATATGTTGTGCCCCAATCTCACGGAGTCGATTATCCACGGTGGTTCATGAATCACCATACAACGCTCCCGCGGAATAATCATTCTCATCGGGGCGTAACTCTTGTTTGAGTCTAGACTCGTTCATCTCGATACGCGGATTGGACCTACGCAATCCTCAAATTCAATCATGAAGCACGCTAAGTCGTTCTCGAGTTCACCTTTGCGTCAAACCCAAGTCGAAGCACACAAGTTGCCACGCCATGCTAGTTCAATCACCCCCGCTGTATGAATCACCATACCAGCGCTCACGCTAAGTGATCGCCCTAATCGACGTGACGCATGTGCGAGGCTAGAGTTGCGCTCGTATAAGACAGAAGTCGAAGTGTGTGGTTATCGACGAAGCAAATCCAAATATTCATTTTCATCCAAGCCAAGATCTCCGTTCGATAGTCGTTTGTCATTCGTTCAACCAGAAAATCCTCGAGCCAAGTTTCTCTTTTCTTCGACACGTTTCAATATCCCGAGTATAGCATCCGTCGGAACAAGACATTTGCACGAGTCATTCACCGAGTCAGAGTACCCCGTAGTTATCGTATATCGATCTTTGATACGCCTCAATACCATCGACGATATGCGTAACCAGACGATTCCTTTGCAACCAATTTCGAGTCGTGCGACTGATGCTATTGTCCGGACTGGATATTCCAAATTTCTCATATTCAAGATCAAGTTCGATCGCCATTCCTCAAGCTCGTTTCAAGATCGTTGTTCGAAACTCAAGTCACATTTCATTGCATCAATCCGATATCGTACGCGCGATCCTCTAAGTTTCCTCGATCATGACCATTCATTTTCATTTATCGTTCCGAATTATTTCTAACACACGTTGCCTATTCTCAAGTTGTCCGAACGAGATGCTCGTTTGGGACATTCGAAGTCACGACCAACTAAGCGTGAGCGTTATGGCTTGCGCGATCGCATCGCCTCGTTGACGTACTCGTTATTATTCTAATCCTCAATCTTCACTCGAATGATTTCCAGAAAATCCATACACCATTCGGATTTGAGCCATTCGATCTAGCCTACAATCGCGTTCGCGTCATTCGCTAAGACATCTTTCAGATTCGTTCGACGAATCTCTAGCGTAATCGCTTCCGTCGTATCGACGCGCTAGGTCGATCGCACTATTCCTCGAAACCAAGTTAATCTTTCGCGTATGCTAAGCGTTAGTTCGATAGCGTTCCTATCGATAGACACTCTAAGTGTATCTCCGTTTTCGACCAAGCGGTACTTGTTATCGCGTGCGATTCGTTTGCACCAAGGGTCGAGGTGCACGACGAAACACAACTAGCCAAAAGGCCGTGTGCATAGTCACCGTGCGGACTATTCCGAGTTTGCACGCTCACTTGCTAATGTCGACGTAGGATTATTTGGGCACGCACGCGACTTTGCTAACTTAGCATGTGTTCTCTATTGAGTCATGTTTAAATCGTTCGGCACAAGGCCGTCGCCTATCGATGCATTCGATTGAACGCTTGAACGAGCTTTTGAAATATTTAGACTATTGTATGGACATGCGAGGACATTCGAGAGAGAGCGCACACTTATTTTCCAACGACGAGCTTTCAAAACTGAAAATTGGATTTGAAGTCCAAGGACGTAAAGTCGTGCTCTGATACCATTATGTCACGCCCCGCTCGTAGGAGCGATCGTCCTCGCTAAGGCGTGATGCCGCACGAGCCTAGATTACGCTCGTGCAAGGCAGTTTCATAACGGCCGATTACATCGGCGGCGACGGGGTCGTCGCACAGAAGTCCCAAGCAGAAATATGAAACATGCAGCGGAATTTAAGAACAAGTACACATGAACACAAGTCATTCAAAAGAAGCTCTTTATTGATATTGAATACAAGATTACAATTGTGGGCACAAGGCCAAATTACAAGTCTCTCGTGCTCACTTTTCTCTCGATTACAAGTCACTTGTCTCTCTCGTCTCTCGATTACAATGCTTGAGCCAGCGGAAGCTTCGGAAGGCGATGTCCATACATTATGTCCTGTATAAATCTTCAGTCCACGTGCCCGCACGCTTCGAATCGCCAAGGAACTCCGTGCCTCGACGCATCCAAGCGAGCTCCCGCTACGAGCTTCTACCTGTGCCTGCACATGAAATACTGT
>JANAVB010016480.1:0-17078 GCA_029216955.1 Iris pallida
TAGAAAAGTTTGATGGAGAAATTACCAAGTCTGGAAGAGGAAGGTATATCTTATCCTTCACTCAAAGACGTAGATCACGTGCTTTGGAGGAAGAACCTACCGTTCCAGATACTGGGTCTGCTGCCGCAATTACTGCGGCTACCAACTTCAGGCCAAGTGGAGAAGAGAAAATAGCATTTGCAGGCTGCTTATCCTGAATGCTATGGAGGATTCCCTAGCAGAATCCTACAGTAAGAAGACAATTGCCAGAGACATATGGGAGTCTCTGGAAAAACTCTACGAAGAAGACAAGAACCGCAGTAAAATTTGTGGTTGAAAAATATCACAAGTGGTTCTTTGAGGACGAAAAGTCTATGCTGCCGCTGGTGAAGGAGTTCCTGAAACTGCGATAGAAGTTGGAAGACGAGGCAATCCCCCTCCCCGACAAGTTTATTGTTGGAGGGATTGTCTCAAAGCTCCCCGGTGGGTGGAGCAAGTTCTATACAAACATGCATAGGAAGAAGCTGGAGATCACCCTTGAAGATCTCCTACAGGAAATCTATGTTGAGAACCAGATGCGGGCTCAACTGAAGGTGGACGCACTGTCCAAGCAATTGGCTAACGCCAATATGGTTCATACCAAGTAACCAAGGGGAAAGCAGGTAGCTTCCCACAGCAAGAAGAAGGACTCTGACAATCTAAAAGTCAAGGAAACTTCTATCAAGAAAAAGAAGCCAAAGTCTCAAATGCCTTGCTTCAAGTATGGCAAGAAGGGCCACTTTAAGAATGAGTGCAAAGCAAAGGCCAAGCAATCAGAGCAAGGAGAGCCTAGTAAGGTATCTATGATCACTGACATTGTTGATGCGGTAAGGACTGACTCTGACTGGTGGGTAGACACTGGAGCCTCCTGCCATGTCTGCTCCAGTAAGGAGTGGTTTACCACCTATACATCTACTTCTGAAGTGGTTATGATGGCGAACCAGGCACAAGCTAAAGTGCTCGGGATCGGGACGGTGGTGTTGAAGCTGACTTCGGAGAAGTCTCTGACGCTTCAAGGCGTGAAGCACGTACCTGCTATCACCAAGAACCTGATCTTAGGAGGCCTACTCTGCAAAGCAGGCCTCAGGATGGACATCGATGCTGGCCAGATGGTGATGTCTATCAAAGAAACATATTTCGGGAAAGCTTTTTATACCGAAGGAATGTTCAAAATTCAGCTTGTAAATCAGTCCAATGTAATTAATATGATTAATGAAGTCACTCATTCTGCTTATACTCTTGAGTTGTGGCATAATAGGCTAGGACATGTTCATTGTAAAAGAATAAACAAAATGTCTAGTCTAGGACTTATCTCCAAGTGTGGGGGTAAGGTAGAGAAATATGAAGTTTGTGCTCAAACAAAGATCACAAGGAAACCCTTTCCTCGGGTTAATCGAAGTACAGATCTTCTGGAGTTGGTACACTCCGATATCTCTGACTTCAAACAGTTCTCTACAAAGGCCGGGATGAAGTATTTCATAACCTTCATCGATGATTTCTCAAAGTATGCGTTCGTCTACTTGCTGAAGGTTAAAGACGAAGCATTCGAGAAGTTCAAGGAGTTCAGAGCCGAAGCTGAACGGCAGACTGGACAACGACTCAAAAGGATAAAAAGTGATCGAGGTGGGGAGTACAGGTCTCATGAATTCGCATCGTTCTACAAAGAACGTGGAATTGTCAATGAGACTACGGCTCCATACTCTCCTCAATCAAATGGAAGTAGCAGAAAGGAAGAACATAACGTTAACAGAAATGATTAACTCAATATTATTGACTGCTGGTCTTCCTAAGTGCTACTGGGGAGAAGCTGCATTGACGGCCACTTTTATTCTAAATAGAGTTCCTCATGCAACTTCAGACGTTACTCCTCATGAACTCTGGTTCAAGGTCAGACCTAACTTGAATGTCATTCGAGTGTAGGGGTGTCTGGCATATGTCAAGCTTCCAGTTCTAAAGATTCAGAAGCTTGGGACAAGGACTACTAAGACGATCTTCTTGGGGTATGCCGAAAAGAGTGATGCTCGAAGATTTCTTGATATTGTGTCAAATTATATTATTGAATCTTGTGACGCAGAATATTTTGAAGACAAATTTGCAAGGCACAAGAATATTGTTCTTGCGGATGTTCCAGAGAACAATGAGGGTGCGCAGGTCTTCAATGAAGATGTGGTCCAGGAAGATGTTGTTGTTGAAACAACGGTTGAACCAGATCTCGCTGAGCCGTCAGCGAAGCGAGTGAGGAGGCCGAAGGACTTCGGAAGTGACTTTGTCACCTATCATGTGGAAGCTAATCCGCTTACCTATGATGAGGCGATGAAGACCAGAGACGCAGTTTTCTGGAAGGAGGCGATTGACAATAAAATTGATTCCATTACCTCAAATAACACTTGGGTGTTGGTTGATCTTCCTGAAGGAGCGAAATCCATCGGATGCAAATGGATCTTCAAGAAGAAGATGAAAGCAGACGGAACTATTGACAAGTTCAAGGCTAGGTTGGTAGCCAAGGGGTTTTCTCGGAAGCAGGGGATTGACTATTTTGATACGTATGCTCCAGTAGCCCGGATGACCACCATCACAATGTTGATTGCTTTCGCAGCAATACATAAGATGGTGATACATCAGATGGATGTGAATACGGATTTCCTAAATGGCGAGCTGACCGAAGAGATTTACATACAACAGCCAGAGGAATTTGTCATCAGGGGTCTTGAAGACAAAGTCTGCAAGTTGGTGAAATCCTTGTACGGTCTTAAACAAGCTTCCAAGATATGGCATGAGAAATTTGACAAAGTTATAAGGTCAAATGGCTACATGGTCAACGATACGGACAAGTGTGTTTATACGAAGTTCGCTGATGGAAGAGGTGTGATCGTTTGTCTGTACGTGGACGACATGCTTATCCTGGGTACGGATATTAGCTGTGTCACGGAGACAAAGAAATTCATCTCAAGCAAGTTCAGTATGAAGGACTTGGGAGAAGCTGATGTGATCTTAGGGATCAAGATCATCCGGACAGACACTGGACTAGCGCTGTCACAGTCTCATTATATTGAGAAAATGATCACTCGTTATGGGTATCGGGATCTTCCAGGGATCGATATGTCGTACAGGTATGATCTGAAGCTGAAGCCTAATTCAGGGGAAAGCGTCAGGCAGCTGGAGTATGCAAGCGTAATCGGAAGTTTGATGTATGCTACTAATGCCACAAGGCCTGACATAGCTTTCGCCGTGGGAATGTTGAGTCATTTTACGAGCAACCCAGGTGCTGAACACTGGAAAGCTGTGAAACGGATTATGAGTTATCTCAAGAAGACTCAGACATATGCACTGTACTACAGCGGAGATCCGCCGGTAGTAGAAGGCTTCAGTGATGCCAGCTGGTGCTCAGAGGTGGAGAGCGAGAGGTCCACAGGTGGATTCATTTTCATAATGGGTGGAGCTGCTATATCGTAAAAGTCGAAGAAGCAGACTATACTCTTGCGGTCATCCATGGAATCTGAGTTCTTTGCACTTGATACCGCAGTCGAGGAAGCAGAATGGCTTCGGAAGCTCATGTATGATCTTCCAATGGTTGGGGTAGAAATACCGGCGATATTGATATACTGCGACAACCAGGCGACTGCGGCGGTGGCATCAAATGACCTCTTCAACGGGAAGAAGAGGACTTTGCAGTTGAAGCACAGGGCAGTATCTTATCAAGAGAGGTGTTATTGCAGTTATTGATATTCGGAGTCAGGAGAACCTGGCGGATCCGTTCACTAAGGGCCTCAATCGCCAGCTGGTCGATGACACAGCTTGTAAAATGGGCTTGAAGGCATTCTGATATTGTATTATTGTATTCATACCATAAAGTTTTATGCTATTAGTTCAAAGATTTATCTACTAGGCATCTAGCTTTTGGTTCAAGGGAGGACCACTAATCGAAAGAATATCAGGAACGATGGATACATGTTCTATTGGGCATGGAGAGGTTACGGACCTATAACCACTGTTGTCTACTGTTGTTTTATGCAGAAAACGGTTCCTGTGGGAAGGTTGGCTTAATTGCCTTAATGAGTTCTCAGGCAGAGTGAATGTCTGGTGTGCTTTACAGGAGGCACGGTTAGAGCAGCACTACAAGGAATGAAACTCCATGCTACAGTGGGGTGACTCCACAATGAGGTTCCTATATGTGGGGTGCTACCCAGTAATAGGATAAAGCCTTGGCTTTGCAGGCCAAGTTACAACGGCGTAGCACCGCAAATAGGCAATTAGCCTAATGCTGTATGTTAAATATAAAGAGGGGTGTAGTCAGCACTACAAAGAGGAGGAGTTCCTCATGTTACAGTGGCACGACACCACGATGAGGTACCCAGTTAGGGATAAAGCCTCGGCCTTGCAAGCCATGTCGTTACGGCGTAACACCGCAAGGGAGCCTAAGGCTTCATGCTGGGTAGTTTGGCACTACAAAGAGGCGATTGCCTCATGCTACAGTAGTATGACACTACGATGAGGTTCCTGGTATGGGGTAAGGCCTCGGCTTCAAGCCATGTCATGGCAGCGTAGCACCGCAAGGGAAGCGCAAAGTGCTTCATGCCATGTCTCTTTATAATGAACTCACCTATAGTGTATGGACAAAGAGATATCAGGCCTCTCTTGAGGGTAAACTTCTAGACGCCCAAAATTATACACTGAAACCAGGCTGGCACAGGGCCTTTAATGTGTAGCCAGAAGCACATGTAACTACATTATGTGAGTGGAAAGAATTTCAGCTATGATGCAGAATTCAAGGCTTAGTCCATTCTTGTATTATAGTCTGATTTTTGATCCATGCGGGAAGATTCAAGTCATCAGCGAAATCTCTCCTAATGCATGATAGACAGTTACTGTGGGGAACACTTTTACCCATATATATAGAGATATGTGGGGGATTGTTGGAGTTTTTGATTTTTCCTTTAGAAAGCTTTAGTCCCACATCGAAAAAAACAAAGAGGTTGTATCTCTGTATATTAACTTTGCTATTATTGGAGAGGCACATGTGGTGTGGAGGTGCACATGGGTTTGCCATGTGGGGTTATTTTTCTAATAGGAAAAATGCTAAAATCAACAATTAAAGCATTCATGCTTTTTGCTCTTGGAAAATTTATTTCCATGGGAGCTAAGCCCCGTAGGGGCTTAGCGACTCGGACTCGGACTCAGGCTCATGGGCTCATGAGGCATAATGTGGCATTTTTTTGGCGCACTTTGCACTTAGCACGTCAGCATCGTCGCTAGGCGCATAGTGCGCTTTAGTTGCGCTCGTTGCACAAGCCACTTGCGCTGCCACGTTGCGCAAGCCCAGTTGCGCTGCCCAGGTGCGCGTCCAGGTTGCGCTGGGTTGCGCTCGGTTGCGCTGAGTTATGCAGTTTGCTCGGGTTGCGCTGCGTGCGTCGTGTGCGCAGTACGTGCAGTACGTGCAGTGTGCGCAGTTCAGTACGTGCTCTGTCGTGCAGAGTGCAAGGAGCACGGGGTGTGCGCAGTTGGTGCAACTTGCAGCAGAAGGTGCGTTTGCATATTCTGGGCGGTTGCTACATGTTCGGGGTGGTTATTACCACGTCCCTAACTTTGTGGCAACCGAACAGTTACTGCAGGGCCTATATAAGGCATCCTCTATCTCTCAAGGCTGGGTACATACAGAAGAAAAAGAGAAGCCACCACAGAGAGTTTATGAAGTATTTTTTAACACAAGTAAACAGAGATTTCAGACGTGTTCTTTAACACAGTTCTGATCTTCCAGTAGCCTTCGAGAGAGAGAGTGGAAAGGCGCCGCACCAGCGTTGCTATTGCACGGGAGTTCGTGTCCATCCGAGGAGTCAGAAGAGCAGGAGTGTTACAAGTTCTCCGACGAACTTGCTGGTTCCTGGAAGCTGTTCGTGTAGGACGAGTAAAGCTTTGAGCAATGGTGATCATTCACCCCAGTATGCCATCTTCCATCTTTCGCCAGGCACCTTCTTCGTTGCTGCCAGTAATTCTGATTGTAACTTCTTTTTAGAAGTACTATGATCGATTGCTGTTGATTACGAAATCTTTTTAGATTCTGTAATTTAGAATCACCTTCCTCGAAGTGTTGATTTGAAACATTATTTTTACAATTGTTTCATTTTCTCAGTTTTCTATCGAAAATTGTGCCTCGGCACTAACACTTCATAGTCTCCTTCCTCTTCTTGATTTTCTAGGGTTTACTGAACGGTGGAGTGAGTATGTGAGAGTGAGAGAGAGAAAATATTAGGATTAGGGTTTGATATATTAGGGGGCAGGTCGGGTATGGGGCAATAGGCCTGGGCCTTTGGAAGAAAAGATAGAGAAAAAGAAATAGGAAGAAGAGAATTAAAGCAACATCAGCAGTGGGCATAGGCCAGTTGGCCCAATAAGCCTTGGGCTTTGGATAAGGAAAAAGAAAAAGAAAATGGTGAGTATATGGATTTGGGCCAAGTTGATAGACCGGGCAGCAGGATTGTAGACTAATTATTATTTGGTTAATAATCCATCTCGTTGTGTTCTCTTCTCTCAGAATTCTCAAGAATGAATTCTATGCAATCGATGAAAATGGGCAAGAATCAAATCATCGAAATCATTCAGAAAAGCATCCATCAAAACCAAGCAACAAAACCAGCAGCAAAACATCCAGAGAAAACTCTTTGACGCATTTCAAGAGAAACCAATCCATTAGTTGGAAAGGTTCTTATGCACTTGTCCGTGATCGATTCGGTGCCGACGGTAAGTTTCCCCAATACTCGGTTCCGACCGAGTTAGCCAAGCCACAAGCCTTATATAGTGAACCGCTAGGAGCGGGTCACTACATAATATACCACTAAGAAAAAGTTTCGTCCTCGAAACTTAAAGCAAAAGTCCTACCTCAAAATTATCAAACAGCGAAGGGTATTTCACCCGCATCTCTTCCTCTAATTCCCATGTCGACTCCTCTACAGCATGGTTCTGCCACAGCACGCTGACCAGGGATACTGTTCGATTCCGCAAAACTTTCTCTTTCCTGTCCAAAATTTGGACAGGCTCTTCAGTGTAGGATAGGTCAGCGCTCAGCTGCAGCTGATCGGAGTTCACTACATGGCTTGGATCATGCACGTACTTCCGCAGTTGGGATACATAGAAGACATCGTGCACATCAGCCAAGGCCGGAGGTAGTGCAAGTCGATAAGCCACTGAGGCTACCTTCTCCAAAATCTCGAATGGTCCGACGAATCTCGGGCTTAGATTTCCTTTCATCCCAAACCGCATCACACCTTGCATGGGTGTGACCTTCAAGAAGACATGATCGCCTGCTGTGAATTCCAAGGTCGTCGATGTACGTCCGCATAACTCTTCTGTCGACTTTGAGCAACTCTAAGTCTTTCTCGAATTAAGCGGACCCTCTCGACGGCCTGTTCCACAAGTTCTGGTCCGAGCACTTGCCGTTCACCGACTTCATCCCAGCATATCGGTGATCGACATTTCCGTCCATATAAGGCTTCGTACGGGGCCATTTGAATACATGTCTGATAACTGTTGTTATAGGCAAACTCTGCTAATGCGAGATGTGCGTCCCAATTTGTCTTCGAATCGAGCACGCACAATCTCAACATATCTTCAAGAATCTGATTTACTCTCTCTGTCTGACCATCAGTCTGCGGATGGTAAGCCGTACCGAAGTTCAACTTTGTGCCCATTGCTGAGTGCAGACTTATCCAAAATCGCGACAAGAATCTCCCGTCTCTATCGGACACAATAGAAGCTGGCACCCCATGCAATCGAACAATTTCATTTATGTAGATTTGAGCCAACTGTTCTACTCCCCATGTAACTTTTATTGGAATAAAATGTGCCGACTTGGTTAATCTATCCACGATAACCCAAATCGTATTATTTCCCTTCTGAGTTCTTGGCAAGCCGACTATAAAATCCATACAGATATTATCCTACTTCCACAGTGGAATAGCCAAATTTTGTAATTCTCCGCCTGGCCGTTGGTGTTTGGCCTTCACAAGCTGACAATCCATGCATTGTGACACAAATAGCGCCACATCCTTCTTCATGCCATGCCACCAAAATGTTGTGCGTAGATCTTTATACATTTTCGTGCTTTCCGGATGCAAGGAATACTTCGCAAAATGAGCCTCGGTCAGTATTTCCTTCCTGATATTCTCATCCTTAGGGACGCACAATCTTCCCTTGACATGAATAGTGTCATCTTCAACGGTAAAGTCTGACGCCTTTCCTGCTAGAATCAACTCGCGTATCTTCTGCAGAAACGGGTCATCCTTCTGAGCAATCTTAATCCTTCCCTGGAGACTCGGCTCAAGTTGTAACTGAGCCAACTGTACATTCTGCGGACGAATCCTGAACTCGATGCCCATCTCTTCAAGATCTCGTAGTACCTCTTTTGCTACTGTTAGGGACCCAACAAATTTCCGACTCAAGGCATCAGCTACCACGTTTCCTTTACCCGGCGTGTAGGAGATTGTCAAGTCATAGTCCTTGATCAATTCTAACCAACGTCGCTGCCTCAAATTCAATTCTTTCTGTGGGAATATATATTTTAGGCTCTTGTGATCCGTGAAGATCTCGCAGGACACACCATAGAGATAGTGTCGCCACAATTTCAACGCGAACACAATCGCCGCCAGTTCCAAATCATGTGTTGGGTAATTCTTCTCATGCGGTTTGAGTTGTCTCGATGCGTAAGATATTGTCTTCCCACATTGCATGAGAACACATCCCAAACCCAGTCCCGATGCGTCACTGTAGATCTAAAATCCCTCGGAGCCTTCCGGAAGTGCTAAAATTGGAGCTGTGACGAGCCGCTGCTTGAGTTCTTGGAAACTACTCTCACAGTCATCGGTCCACTTAAATGCGACTCCCTTCTGAGTTAGGCGAGTCAAAGGCAATACGATTCTCGAGAAATCTTTCATAAATCTACGGTAGTATCCGGCTAAACCAAGAAAACTCCGTATCTCACTAACTGATGCAGGCTGCTTCCAGTCCACAACTGCCTCAATCTTCTTTGGGTCGATGGCGACACCTTCTGCCGAAACAACATGTCCTAGGAACGACATGCTGTCCATCCAAAACTTGCACTTGCTCAGCTTTGCATAGAGCTGGTTATCCCGCAGCGTCTGAAGTACTTCTCTCAAGTGTCCGACATGAGTCTCCCTGTCTTTTGAGCAGATCAAGATGTTATCGATGAACACGACAACGAACTTGTCTAAGAACGGTCGAAACACTCCATTCATTAAATCTATAAAGGCTGCAGGAGCATTGGTCAAGCCGAATGGCATGACCAAAAACTCATAGTGTCCGTATCTCATACGGAATGCTGACTTAGGAACATCTTCGGGTCTGATCTTCAACTGATGGTATCCTGAACGAAGGTCGATTTTAGAAAACACTGTCGCCCCTTGTAGCTGATCGAACAGATCATCTATTCTTGGCAAGGGATACTTGTTACGGATGGTTGTCTTATTCAGTTCTCTGTAATCGATGCATAGCCGTATCGTCCCATCCTTCTTCTTTACAAACAGGACTGGAGCTCCCCATGGAGATACACTTGGGCGAATGTATCCCCGGTCTAGTAATTCTTGTAGCTGTACCTTTAGTTCCTTCAATTCTGCCGGAGCCATCCTGTACGGTGCCCTTGATATCGGACGAGTATCCGGAAATGTATCAATTGTGAATTCAATTTCCCTATCCGGCGGCATCCCAGGTATCTCGTCCGGAAACACATCGGGGAACTCTGCCACAATTTCGTCTGATTCGTGCCTACACTCTTCATTCGAGTATCTTGGACAGAAGCGAGAAAGCCTTCACACCCTGAGTACAGCATGTGCCTTGCTGTCACTGCTGATATGACCATAGGTCCTTGGAACGTCGAGCCGCACGAATAAGAGAATTCCGTTTCTTCGGGTAGGCGAAACACAACTCTCTTATCCGCACAGTCGATAGTTGCATGACAGGCGCTGAGCTAGTCCATTCCCAATATGATATCGTACTCTTTGATGTCGAGTACAATTGCGTCCAAAGATAAAGTCTTGCCTCCAATTTTAATGTAGTCGTCCCTGCAAATCAAAGTTGCAGGCATATCTACTCCCGAAGGAGTACTAACACACAAAGTTGTCTTTAGTTGAGTCATACAAAATTTATTTTCCGTTGCAAAATCAGAAGAGATAAAGCAATGAGTAGCACCAGAATCAAAAAGTACTCTTACAGGTATGCCTTTGTACAGCAACATACCTGTTATAACATTCTCTGCGGTCTGGGCCTCTGCCTGAGTCAAGGCATAAACCCTTGCTTGGCCACCTTGTTGATTCGGTTCATTCCCAGTTAGAGCTGGCAAGGCTGGTGGCGCTTGGCCACGATGTTGGTTGTTGTTTTGGCCCCGGTTCTGATTGTTGTTATACCCAAGATAGTGATTATTGTTATTTCCACGAGGAGGATACTGGTTCTCTCCCCTAGTTCTGCTGTGATTCATTCCCCCACATTTGTAACACCCGACGCGACAGTCCTCGCGACGATGACCAATTCGATTGCACCTGTTGCAACGCAGTTCCTGATACGGTCCTTTGTTATTTCCTATATTCGGACGCTTAGGTGCGTCATTTCTTCCTAGAGACCAAGGTCGTTTCTGATTGTTGAGTCCTTGGTTGCTTTGCGTTGTCCCACGACTACCCGGTTGATGAAATCTCTCCATTTTGAGAGTTGTCTCGTACGCCTCCCGGTAAGACGTACATTTTCGACTTAGAACATCCCGCTCCAGGCCTTCATTCAAGCCTTGCACAAATCTTCCTTGCTTGGCATCGTCATTCGGTACCATGTACCCAGCGAATGCGACTCTCTTCAAAAACTATGTCTCATAGTCAAGCACTGACATATTGCCCTGTCGAAGTGCAATGAACCCATTCTCTTTTTGTTGACGGACAGCAGGTAGGATGAATTGGGTAATGAAAGCCTGCTTGAAGGTCTCCCAAGACATCTTCATATCCTGACTATTTCTGCAAAGTGCCTGTCTCTGCGAAATCCACCATTCCTGGGCATTGAGGCGAAGTTGTACAGCGGCACACTCCACTCTCTTACTGCCCTGAATCTCTAACATTCGGAAATAGCCCTCCAGTGTGTTCAAGAAGCCCATCACCTCATCTTGCTCCTCTTTTCCATTAAATTCAGGCGGATCACAACTCTTAAATTCAGAGAACTTGAAGCTCGGTCTCCTCCGTGTCGGCATCTCAGATTTCTCTGCCGGCACTTCCACGGTCTCGGTTGTTGCGGCCTTTACAGAAACATTGGAATCGGCCGTCAACTTGGTGACAATCTGAGTTAGACTATCAACTTGCTTTTGTTGAGCATCCAGCTGCTCCTGAAATTGATACTGAAGCTGCTCCTGAAGCGCGCGATATTGAGCTTCGCTCTGCTTTCTTTGAGCCTCCATTTGCTTAATCAGTTTCTCAATCGAGTCCGACGATGAATTCGTCTTTGAGCTATCACCCTTAGCCATTCTATAATAAAGAAATAATTCCATTAGCACTCATAAAATATTTATGGGCTTATTGTATGGAACATTATTTCATGCCAGCGCTATCGACACCATCAATCGAGAAATTTGCATCAAGACTTCCCTTTGAAAATATTTTGAAATCCGAGGATTTGAAACCGTGCTCTGATACCAACTTGTCACGCCCCGATTCGGGGAATCGCTCGCTTTGCTTCGATTCATGCCGAATCGATCGTCCTCGCTAAGGCGTGATGCCGTACAAGTCTGGAGTTGCACTTGTTCAAGGCTAGAACATGCACATTTATATCACTTTGAAACATTTGAAAAATAAGCCACAGTTGCGGAAACATTGAGACACAATATAGGAAGAAGAAATACTCATTTTATTCATAATTGTAGTCAGAATACAACTTTTCTCGATAATATTTGAAATGCCATTTCGGCTACATTGATTCATGAAAAGAAGTACAACTGATAGGCTGCTATGAAATAATTTTACGTTCCATACATCATGCCCCTTTAGTACTTTGAAATATAAGCAGCTATCTTTGAAAACTCCGCAATACTTTGTGCGTCTTTTAGGGAAAACAACTTGAAAGGAAATAGCAGTTCAGAAAGCTTTAATTCGGACGTGTGCCTGAGCCTTCTCCGGTACCTGTGGAGGAGGGGTCAGCACATTATAACAATGCGCTGGTGAGCCCTGTTGGCCCACTCAGCTAAACCAACATTTTATTAATGACAAGCATTTTAAAGATATGAACTTATTAGGGACAGGCAACATTTCAGAGTAAATCACAATAAATATAACATGGGATAAACCATGTTTACTTTACCATTGGCCGAATCCAGCTTTCCTGTATAAGATACAGGATAATAATAATATACTTACCGCCCCTGCATAAAATGATCATTAGCATGCATCCTGACTACATGGCCACTGGCGCTGTTAAACCATATAGACATCTCTTTGCCTTATAGGACTTCAAGGTAATGCAATGACTCCAAAGTAGGTAGCTAGTCCCTAAGGATGCCTCGCAATACCCGTGCTCCCATTAGCACGCCAATGCTTCCTCCTAGGCCGAATCGGTCCCGACGCCCCAGTACCGATTCGAGGAAACACACCACCAAACCTTGTGCACAAGTTGTCCATAACCATGCGAATACGGGACCGACTCGATAAGCATACAGTGCATGGTAGTTTTGAAAGTAAACAGACAACTTGTTCATTTCGCAGCATTTCATCATCATTCTAGGCATCAATTCAATCTCAATTCAATGTTCAGTGGACAAGCATAATCTCAGTTGTTGTAAACAGTGTAATCGATTCATTTAATGTTCTATGTACTAGCATTCATTTCAATATTCTATGGACTAGCATTCATTTCAATGTTCTATGTTCCATCTCTAGCTTCTTAGTGGTATTGACTTGTGGCATTTAGCAACTTGATATCGATCAACGGATGTTGCAAGACAATTATTTAGCTGGCATGAAGGAATAGCGAGAGGGACAATACCACCACAGAGATCCACACTCACCAAATTAGAGAATCGCCGAGAGAGAGGGGAACACTTGCACGCTTAGCCTTCCGTCATGCGTCAGTCTGCATTGGCACCAAAAGTTTGGTTAATAATCCGTCTCGTTGTGTTCTCTTCTCTCAGAATTCTCAAGAATGAATGCTATGCAATCGATGAAAACGGGCAAGAATCAAATCATCAAAATCATTCAGAAAAGCATCCATCAAAACCAAGCAACAAAACCAGCAGCAAAACATCCAGAGAAAACTCTTGGACGCATTTCAAGAGAAACCAATCCATTAGTTGGAAAGGTTCTTATGTACTTGTCCGTGATCGATTCGGTGCCGACGGTAAGTTTCCCCAATACTCGGTTCTGACCGAGTTAGCCAAGCCACAAGCCTTATATAGTGAACCGCTAGGAGTGGGATACTACACTAACAGCTCCATCCGCACCAACAAATTTAGAGGAGCCGGGAACTACTTCTGTTCCTTCCCCAATGCCTGGGGCTATCATTGTAAGTGGTCCCTTCTCCTTGTCTACAAGGGAACATGCAGTCGTGGTCAGCCTCACGAGGAGCACGCAAAATTGAAGTCGAAAAATCTCATCCGAAGACAGGTACAAAGATAACATACCCGCAGGAGGATGAGCCGATTGGACTTGATTCTCGTCCAACTCTTTCAGTATGGCCCCGATTTCAGACATCGCCCCCAGGGAGATATCGAAAGAAGGACTGGCTCTTTGGTCACCACCATAATCCGGGCATTCGCCCTGATCATCCTTTGATTCAGCCTCCTTGGCTGAGGAAGGCTGAGCATCGTCTGCCGGTCGAGGACGAGGAGGGGATGTTGTTGTCACGTCCAACTCTTCAGACGAAGAAATGCCTGCCTCAGCTTCAAATTCAGGATCCTGTGCAAAGGACAAACGCAAAGGTAAGAAAGCTTCTAAAGGCTTGACCAGAACGGCTATTGAGTCTAGAAAGGGATCTACCTTCCGAATAGTAACGGCCCACGACGCCGTTCCACCTCTTCTAGTTTGCCGGGAGGACCTCCTCAAGGGAAGTAAGCCAGCACCCACTTCCTTGGCTCTCCTCAGGGCGACAGTTTTCTTCTTCCACTTTAAAGTTGGCTCCTGGGCCAATTCAATTGAAGCTTTCCTCTTCTGAGGAGGATTGAGAGGAGAAGAATCATCATCTTTCGTGTCCTCCTTCGGAGACACTGTTGGCTCCCTAAGGATAGCTTTCGGCCGCGGTACTACGGCTGGCTTCATAGTGGGAACAACACTCTCCTTCTTACGGACCTTCGGCGCCTTTTTCGCATGAAGGGGGCCAAACCGAGTTCCCAATATCAAGCTCTGTTCATGATCATACCGGGGATGAAAAGTATTGATCTGAACATAAAATTTAGCGACATCATAGCACAAATAGGTCTCAGGCTTATACAAGGGCAGAGTGAAGACTGTCCCCGTGCACCCGGCATTGTAATACATCCAAGCACGCGCCCCGTCAATTAAGCTGCCTATCGACTCCAAATGCGGGCTAGCATTTCCCAAAGGAGCTGGCTGTAGCCAAACTGTCGTATGAAACGGCTCGGCAGATATGGCTCCAGATAGGCATGATTCCTGTTTTGGAGGACCAGATGCGATGGTCTAATAGACTGAAGCCAGTGAAACGCCCTAGCAGTCAAACTAGTGGCATGAACTCCCTCATCCACTAAGATATCTTCCGCATTACCGCTACCGACGGAGGGGATATTCTGAAGAACTCATAGCTCTGCAAGAAGCCTAAAGCCTTTCTGCAGGCGGGTACACCGGTGACAGTCCAATCCACATCACGAAATCTATGAAAAAAGACGTCTTCCGCCAAAGAGTCCGCCACCGGCCCAGCATTCATCAGGGTAGGACAATGCAGTAGCAGCCACCCTATCAGGAAATGATACGAAAGTTCGGTCCGACGAAGTTGGCCCTGCCGTCAGGAGTCACCGCATTCCTAACAAAGTCCCGCAGACCTCGTCCAGTGGCACAGACCATCGCGGGAAGCAATGCAAGACGGTATCCGAACGCCAGCTTCACAGACGAAGTATCATACCCCGGCTTATTCTCTCAATGGACCCTGAACCTCCAGGGACTATGCAGTCACGAAGCCAGATCATTAAGAAATCTGCCAGCACAGCTTTCTCTGACAATAGATATTCAGCTTGACGGAATAGTGGCCGATCGGGGACTCAGGATCATCACTGTCCTCAGTATCCGCCGTATCATAATCTGTCATCCGGATTTCTATATCGGACTTGGCTATAGGTTTAAAAATCGAAAAGGAGGCCGAATCCTCCCCTTCTCCTTGAACGAAGACGTAGCCCATCCAAGCTCTCGTGTGGGGATTGGCCCCCTCGGTCCTCCCTTTCTTATTAATCCTATGACAGATAAGGAGATGGCAAATTAATTAATTCCTTGTACACATCAATCATCTCAGAGTTTTTATTCTTCAGATCTCCTCATCACAAGGCACGTACTCTTCATATGGCTCCGTGCCCCAGGGAAGCTTCGATACTTCCTGCATCTCGTGGAGAGCGTATCCCATTCCCCATCCGGAGTAAAGAAGGTATAGGTGTGAAGGTTATATAACTCCGCCAAGGAGACGAACATTGGCCAATTGACCCTTACACCATATTGAGTGGCCCTAATAGCATAATAAAGTCCAGCAGTCTTCAGGGTAGCTTCATACGTGGAAAGCACCCAGCCAGTGAGATTACTCCAGAAGAAGATGGATACCTCCAGCCTTCCATCTGCATCTTCCCTGCGGGATACGACACGTCCCCCAACATCATCAAGTTGCAAAGTGTGTCAGCGGCATAAGGATGGAGATTAGTCGGAATGTCATTCGTTACGACACCAGGTTGCAGTCCCCTCGTAGAGTAAGATGCAGAGCCCCGGACACACTTGAAAGTGTCCTTCTTTCGATCGCCTGAGTCGAACTGTATTCTTTCGAAGACGACCCCGGGGAGCTTAGGAGTTAGCTCCCACTTCATCTGTCGCCGCACGGCTGAGACAGTAAAAACAGACAAAGGATACTGACGCTCCATCGACGGTAGCCATATCCTCTGATTGTTCGGACGGATCACCATTGGGTTTTTCAAGCGTATTGTCTCGCCATCTTCGAACCCCACACTGTCACCAAACAGGAAGTACGACTTCTTGAAACGACGTGCCCCTCCAAGCAAGAACTTTTAATCATTAATCATCTGCTTCAAGAAGGTCTTATCCTGTTCAAGTATGGCGAGTGTCCGTTCTGTAGGCTGGTTTTGACTGATCGTGGCTTGAACCTTGCTGATCATATTTGTTATGAGACTGGTACCAAGGACTTGATAAGCAGAGCCGAAAGGGATTCCCTCAAGTTTCGGAACAAACATGTTAACTGCGAGGACAGAAGAGAAAGTCAGACTCAGAATCCGCAGGAAAAAATAAGTGCTGAAGGACTCTTATGAGCCCAAAGGGCTATGCCCCAAAACATGTGGGCGCATAGGGTACAACAATATGTGGGCGCATAATATGGCAACATGTGGGCGCATAGCACACCACAGTATTGGCGCATGACTTCTGTGGCGCATAAGAATGCTCACAGAAGTATGTTGCCTTAGGCGCATGCGCCCAGGCAGAAGAAAAGTCTGAGCGTCGTAAATTAATTCTCGAGTCTTTGTTTTTTTTTAGGCGTGGCCTCACCAGAATCGGGTCCTGGACTGGTGAGGATGCTACCGCAGGAGGAGAGCCACTCGGTGCAGCCCCTTACCTTTCGCAGATCTCTTGGCGACCTTGGGAGACATGGTTCGTAAAGAAAGGAGATGAAGAGTCTTTTGAAAGTTCTAAGAAAAATGAGAATAATGAACTTTCTCTCTCTCTTTCAAAGCCTATTTAGGCATGGGCCACTTCTTATGCGCCCACTATCGTTATGCGCCTATGCACCCATTGTGCACTATGCGCCCTCCATGTCTTATGCGCCCACGTGAAGATCCAGCCTCTTGCACACTATGCGACTGCCACTTGCTGACATGGACA
>JANAVB010016481.1:0-26586 GCA_029216955.1 Iris pallida
ATCGTCTCATGGATGAAGGAGGACCGGATAGAGTTATCGAGCACCCGGTCCAGTTGACATAAAATTCGGTCGTGAACCGACTGGTTACTCCACGACCACAGGAGTCCGCCTCACGTGCATGGTACAGCTTCTGAACTCATTAAGAATAGATTTCGCAATTGGTCTACCACCCTTCTTTTTATGCGGGTACATTATCGCATTAAAATTTCCTATTAGAAGAAGAGGAATGTGGCTTCCCATGTCACTACTAATCTTAATAATGTCTTTCCAAAGTTGGGTTCTGTGGTTCCTATCATTAGCCCTATAGACTGCCCCGACGACCACTTTGAACCCACCCTTGTTAAAGAATTATACCACCATAAGCTGTTCAAATTCGAACAGGACCTTTCCACTCCAGTTGATTTTCTCCCACATAATCCAGATTCTCGCACTCGAGCCAAAAGCCAAATTATTGGCCGAGTCCTAGTTGTTGGGAGTGCGATACTGGATCAAAATCTCAGAAATGATCTTGATTCTATGATAATCCCTATCATGCATTTGTGCCTCCTTATATGCTCTTTAATAGTTCTCTATCTCCCCTCTGAGTTTGCACCCCTAACGTTCCACGCTAGGATTGTCATTAAATAAATGGAAGAGTCCTCTGGCTATCCTCGAGCTCACTCATAGAGGAACGAGTGACCCTCCTTCACTACTTCTAGTGTTGTCCCGACTAAGTGTAGCATTCGAGTCTTCTTGTCTGAGAAGGACTTTGCAATCTGGGTTGTCCATTATCATAAGGTCCATGTTTCCATCTCTGACCTTTTCTGCCTCTGGTGGGATTGCTGGAGGCTTAGAAGAGTTCATTTTTTTGGATCTTTGCATCCTTCTTATATAAGTCTGAAGTGCTATAAATTTGTTGGGTATCTACCGCTCTATGTGCCTTGTTGTTGTCTCCAAAGACCCCTATTTGTTGCATAACAAGATTAGCCTTCATCCCCAAGGGTGCCTCACGGACAATAGCTTGCTCACCCACTTCCAGTCCCCGGACTTGGCGCTTACCAAGGATACTATCCCCTCTTGTGGTAGTACAATCTGCCATTCCAGACTTAATTGACCCAGGAGCAACCATATCCTTGACCTCTGAAACAACCTCCATATCCTCCCCTATACCTGTATTACTCTCCAAAAGATTCTGAACTCCCGAGCAGGTAGAATTAGGAATAGCCTCATTAATTCCATTGGCCTTGTAGTTAGATTTCAGGTGACCGAAGCACTTGCATGCCGGGCATGAGGGGGGAACCTACTCGTACTCCACATATTGATCGAGAATCTGCCCGTCAGAAAGTTCGATGGGTATAGAACGTGGCAGGACCTCCGTAGCAGTCACCTCCACGAATACAATAACATAGTTATGCATATAGAGGGTAGATTTAGGCTCGTCAATCTTTAGTGGAATGCCCATCATACAGGCCAACTTGGTAATAACCACCCCACTCCATAACCTAGGGTGAAGATTGGGGAATTGGATCCAGATGGGGACCGATGTCAAACAATCCCTCTCAAATTTGGAGTCCGATATTGTAATGCCCCAGTCCCAAAATACATAGGACTAGGAGATCGTATACATGCCAGCTACGTATCAAGTAGACTCCAGTCCAGCTTGAATACGTATAAGTTGTCTAGACTATGGTGATAGGTGTAATCATGGAAAGTCAAAACTATATCTCAATTCACATAAAATAATAAACATCAAGAAGGAACAATATGGTTCGTGGTCTGTAGCCCACTAGCATACATGTCCGAATATACTCAAAAAGTAACACGAGTCTATTAAACTAGGCTAATAAACAGAATATATCAAGATAAGAATATGCAGCACGAGAGAATAATAAAATAAAACCATGGACCAACGATAGTTGAATCCTGTAGACGCAAATCATAACCATCCATCGATTCTACCAGCTCGACCATAACCTGGAGAGATCACCAGGTCCTCAGGGGACTAGCAAGACACATAATATACAAGCCTACTATGATAGTAAATAACATACAGTGGAAGGATAATGAAAAAATAACAGAGAAAACATACAGGTGATGACACAAGAGTATGAGTAATGCTACTAGTCGTTGCTACAAGGTAAAGTTGAGTAAAATTGCAGCACGGCATGAGCTAATGGTCCTATAGAAAGCAACACGGGGCATGCTAACTATCTATATAAAGTTCCTACCGCAGTACGGGGCGTGCTAACGATCAAGAGTGGTCAATAGCTAGGTACTAATAACATCGACAAGGATTTTGGGAGCAAGTCCTTGTAGCTCTCCTTCCCGGAAATTTTTGGAAATATTTTTTATTATTTATTTTGGTTTAAATGTGACTTTTAGAATTTATAAGTAATTATTTAGTTAATTATTACGATAGATGACTTTAGCCACAGCTAAGTTTTGGAGTACAAGACGACTAGGAATCATGGCACGGATAGTGCAGTGGCGTGCTTTGACTAGTGTATTAGCCGTACCAAGGGAGACCCAGCCATAAGTGAGTCCTAACTAGGAAAACCAGGCCAAGTTGCGACTTAACCCCCACCGATGAACTATTTATTTATTAATTAAATATATTGATTTTAGATGACCCGATTGTACCAACTTAACTCAAACTGGACCCGAACTGAATCCAAGCCCAAGTAGGCATGTAGTGGGACCAAATACGACCTTGTAGACATGTTTGGTAAGTGTAAGTATTTTGTATATATTTTTGGAATTGGCAATTATTTTCTAAATATGGTTATAGGTAGATTATAGGTATTATTATTATAATTAAATAGAGCTTTACAGAATTTGTATGATCTTCTGGAGCCATATAAGTAGGGTGCATGTTACATCCATCAGAAACGAGTTTTGGGGCTATTTTAATTGTTATTAGGATTTTATTTTAATATTACTTTGTTTTTATTAAATGATAATAATTTATATTTATTAAATCATTTACTTATAAATGATATGTATATATATGTGTATATAGATTATATATGGGAATATATGTATTTATAAATGTTATATATGAGTGTATTGGTATGCATATATAAAATAGTGTATATGTGTGTATATAAATAAATATTAAGTATGTGTATGGATATATATAAATATATATGTGTGTATATAGAGATATAAATATATATAGTGTACATGTGTACGCATATATAAATACATAATATAATATGTGTGCATGTTTGTATAAATGTATATATAAATATATATATATGTATAAGTGTATATATATAAATATATATGTGTATACATATATTTGTATTTAGGAATATATGTAAATGAAAAGGAAAAAAGAAATATTAATAAAAAAACACTACATCCTAGCCCACTAGTCGGCCCACAGCAAGGCAGCATAGGCCCTGGCCAACGGGCCCGAGCCAATCCCAATCACTACACTCCTGTATACATCCAAACCGAGGATTGGATATATATATAATGAACGAACTGTTGGTAGGTCGAGAGTTCGATAAAAATGAAATTTGATAACCCTAAACAAAAACCGACGCCGCCACCACCCCCTGGCGACCCACCCTGGGCCGCCCAGTGCCGTCGCCGTACGCCGGAGCTGGCCGGCCGAGTGCTGGAGCGCGCGAGCATCAGCAGAGCACCAACAGCGACAGCAGGTACCCCGTTTCGCCTGTACATTACTCTTTCATCTCGTAGCCAATCGACGAACCGATTGGTTCGTCGTAATCACAATATATACGGCTTCCTTCCCTTTCAATTCGTTCGAAATCTCGATGACCAGACCACTAGAAAAGTCGAGACGAACCTCGACGAAATAATGCCAATGCACTCTGTTTTGGATGTCAGACCACCAACTTCGAAGACTGTTTCTAATTGCCTATTGATGTTTTCTTTAAAAAGTAATTAAAAATAGTTGGATACAACCTATAGGGCTTTCCAAACGTTTTTGTAGAATCAAATTTTGTTGATTGTACGTCGAGAAATTTGACTCCAAAAACTGACAAAAAACTGTTTTCGAAAATAGTGAAAAACAATAAAACCCATCCACACGACGTGCGTCCCACCATTCTGGGCGACGTGGTCGCGAACCGAAGGCATCAAAAGCTGCGTAATGACTTCGTGGTCGTGTGGGCTTTGACGGAATTTAAATTGGTCGCGTGTGCGCTACGAATTTGATACGTATCCGTCGAAATTCACCGTATCGTACACTTTCCAAATTTCTCAATTACATTGTGCACGCTCGTCAGATCGAAAAGAAACTTGTGCTAGCAGGACCGTATCGTTTTTTTGGTCCTGTATGCCAAGTTTGGTCCGATTCTGAGACAGTTGATAAAATTACCATTTTACGGGCCCCACGGTTCCACTCAACGGGCGATTTTGTGCACGGCCCGCCGAAATCCAACTTTGGACATACGGTTGGGTTCGTACCGGAAAATCGGATCTGTAGACATATAGTTGATGACTTTAGAGACCATTGACTCTGGCACGCTTTTCGGTGTAAAGCGGGTCCAACGGCGGATATCGTTTTGGCCCGAAATTACCATTTTGCCCCTATGTCCAGAATTGGACTTAAGGACAGGAAATCCTAGCTAATTTGACTATTTTGAGAATGTTGGCGATGATTGTTTCAGCTTTCGGAGACATTTGTGATGACTTGGACTGTACGGCTCACTAGTTGACTATATTTTGTGGGATCTGCATGCAACCCCCAGGCAAGTATACCTTGCCTCCCTCTACAGTTTATTTACATGCATATTTCTATTAGTATATAGTTTTACTAGTTGGTTATTACTTATGATTTGTATATCGTACATGCTAGTATAGCTATAGTCCTTGTACATGGTTAGCCTTGTTAGTTCATATTGGATTGGTTCTCTCGTGTATCGTGATTGGGTCGTGTCGTGTCTTTACCTGTGTCTTGACTGAGTCGTGTCTGCAAGTATATATGAGTGAACTGCTATTCCTTGTTTTTCTTATAACCTGCGAGTCCACACACGGGGCGCGGGTTGCCTTTGCACCTGCGAGTCCACAATCGGGACGAGGGTAACTTGTCTTGAAACTGACCTGCGAGTCCACAATCGGGGCGAGGGTTGGTATCCATTGATCTACCAGTAGTTCATTTATGCATACTTGATCCCGTATCCGTGTTCATAGTTATCGGTCAGTAGCCACTTGTCAGTCTCATGTCTAGTTCCTGTTTATACCCTGGTTACATTATTGCATGATTACACTGTTAGATAGGCATGTTTTATGTATCTTGCTAGTCCTCTGAGGACCTGATGATCTCTTCAGGTTTAGCTGATTGCATGGAGTTAGTTAGTAGAGCAGGATGGTAGAGGATAGCGATGTATGATACAGGTATTAGCTTGTGATATTTGTTTGTTATCTTCTCGTGCTTTATTTTCAGTACCATGATATACTCTGTTTATTTATAGACTCATATCACTCTTGGAGTCTAATCGAACAATATGCTAATGGGCTGCAGACGACGACCCATATTTGTTCATTCTTGTTTATATAATTCATGTGGATTGAGATATAGTTTAGATTAGATATGATACCATGACCTTGACAGCTTATACGTACTCGAGTCGGGCTGGAGTCCGCTCGATACGTAGCTGGCTTGCTCACGAGCTCGCGTCCGAAAAGCGGGTGCGGGTCGTGACAAGTTTTTGTGGTGGCCCATACAGGTCAGAGCATATCGTACCGGTTACGTAACTGTACTGGTACGAGCCTGCGACCTTGACTAGACCTTAGAAATCTCAATCCACACTGCCTTAAAAATTCTCCTAGAAATTCTCTACGTCCTTGAAAACTCCATATTTACTCTCGATTATACTTTCTTGTTTTTCGTACCATTGATTCTCGTCCCTTCCTATTTCGGAGTGACGAACAGTCGTGCTGTCTAGAAATCATTAGAAATCCTTAAATTATAGTATATATTGCTTGATTATTTAATTTTTGTTGCTTGATAGCTAATAAGGAATGTAGAGCCATATGCCTAGATATCTGCTGGTAGAATTGTTAGCAACTAGTTAGAAGACCATAAGACTTTAGTGACCGTATTTTGAGGAGTAGTGTGACCAAAGGTGGGTAGAAGTCCTCGAAGTTTCGTAGTTACTAAATGACTAGAGAAGGCCATAGAAATATTTTTGAGAAATTAAAATTGAGGAGATTAAGGTAATAGTCGATTTTGATTTTTAAGGCATAGTTATGAATTAGAATTTCGAGGACGAAATTATTTTTAAGGTGGGTAGATTTGTAGCTCCCTTCCCAAAAAATTTTGGAAATATTTTTTATTATTTATTTTGGTTTAAATGTGACTTTTAGAATTTATAAGTAATTATTTAGTTAATTATTACGATAGATGACTTTAGCCACAGCTAAGTTTTGGAGTACAAGACGACTAGGAATCATGGCACGGATAGTGCAGTGGCGTGCTTTGACTAGTGTATTAGCCGTGCCAAGGGAGACCCAGCCATAAGTGAGTCCTAACTAGAAAAACCAGGCCAAGTTGCGACTTAACCCCCACCGATGAACTATTTATTTATTTATTAAATATATTGATTTTAGATGACCCGATTGTACCAACTTAGCTCAAACTGGACCCGAACTGAATCCAAGCCCAAGTAGGCATGTAGTGGGACCAAGTACGACCTTATAGACATGTTTGGTAAGTGTAAGTATTTTGTATATATTTTCGGAATTGGCAATTATTTTCTAAATATGGTTATAGGTAGATTATAGGTATTATAATTATTATTAAATAGAGCTTTACAGAATTTGTATGATCATCTGGAGCCATATAAGTAGGGTGATGTTACATCCATCAGAAACGAGTTTTGGGGCTATTTTAATTGTTATTAGGATTTTTATTTTAATATTACTTTGTTTTTATTAAATGATAATAATTTATATTTATTAAATCATTTACTTATAAATGATATGTATATATAGGTATATATAGATTATATATGGGAATGTATGTATTTATAAATGTTATATATGAGTGTATTGGTATGCATATATAAAATAGAGTATATGCGTGTATATAAATAAATATTAAGTATGTATATGGATATATATATAAATATATATTATATAAATATATATGTGTGTATATAGAGATATAAATATATATAGTGTACATGTGTACGCATATATAAATACATAATATAATATGTGTGCATGTTTGTATAAATGTATATATAAATATATATATGTATAAGTGTATATATATAAATATATATGTGTATAAATATATTTGTATTTAGGAATATATGTAAATAAAAAGGAAAAAAGAAATATTAATAAAAACCACTACATCCTAGCCCACTAGTCGGCCCACAGCAAGGCAGCATAGGCCCTGGCCAACAGGCCCGAGCCAATCCCAATCGCCACACAACAGTAAACATCCAAACCGAGGATTGGATATATATATATAAAACGAACGAACTGTAGGTAGGTCGAGAGTTTGATAAAAATGAAATTCGACAACCCTAAACAAAAATCAACGCCGCCACCACTCCCTGGTGACCCACCCTGGGCCGCCCAGCGCCGTCACCGTGCGCCAGAGCCGGCCGGCCGAGCGCTGGAGCACGCGAGCATCAGCAGAGCACCAACAGCGACAGCAGGTACCCCATTTCGCCTGTGCATTACTCTTTCATCTCGTAGCCAATCGACGAACCGATTGGTTCGTCGTAATCACAATATATACGGCTTCCTTCCCTTTCAATTCGTTCAAAATCTCGATGACCAGAACCCTAGGAAAGTTGAGACGAACCTCGACGAAAACAGTGCCAATGCACTCTGTTTTTGGCTGTCAGACCACCAACTTCAAAGACTGTTTCTAATTTCCTATTGATGTTTTCTTTAAAAAGTAATTAAAAACAGTTGGATACAACCTATAGGGCTTTCCAACGTTTTGTAGAATCAAATTTTGTTGATTTTACGTCGAGAAATTCGACTCCAAAAACTGACAAAAAACTATTTTCGAATATAGTGAAAAACAATAAAACCCATCCACATGACGTGCGTCCCACCATTCCGGGCGACGTGGTCGCAAACTGAATGCATCGAAAGCTGCGTAACGGCTTCGTGGTCGTGTGGGCTTTGACAGAATTCAAATTGGTCGCGTGTGCGCGACGAATTTGATGTATATCCGTCAAAATTCACCGTATCGTGTACTTTGCAAATTTCTCAATTACTTTGTGCACACTCGTCAGATCGAGACAGTACCGTATCATTTTTTTGGTCCTGTATGCCAAGTTTGGTCCGATTCTGAGATAGTTGATAAAATCACCGTTTTACGGGCCCCACGGTTCCACTCAACGGGCAATTTTGTGCACGGCCCGTCAAAATCCAACTTTGGACAAACGGTTGGGTTCGTATCGGAAAACCGGATCTGTAGATATGTAGTTTGACGACTGTAGAGACCATTGACTCTGGCACGTTTTTCGGTGGAAAGCGGGTCCAACGGCGGATATCGTTTTTGCCCGAAATTACCGTTTTGCCCCTGTGTCCAGAATTGGACTTAAGGACAGGCAATCCAAGCTAATTTGACTATTCTGAGAATGTTGGCGATGTTTGTTTCAGCTTTCGAAGACAGTTGTGATGACTTGGACTGTACGGCTCACTAGTTGACTATATTTTGTGGGATCTGCGTGCAACCCCCAGGCAAGTACACCTTGCCTCCCTCTACAGTTTATTTACATGCATATTTTTATTAGTATATAGTTTTACTTGTTGGTTATTACTTGTGATTTGTATATCGTACATGCTAGTATAGCTATAGTCCTTGTACATGGTTAGCCTTGTTAGTTCATATTGGATTGGTTCTCTCGTGTATCATGATTGGATCGTGTCGTGTCTTCACCTGTGTCTTGACTGAGTCGTGTCTGCAAGTATATGTGAGTGAACTGCTATTTCTTGTTTTTCCCACAACCTACGAGTCCACACACAGGACGAGGGTTGCCTTTGCACCTGCGAGTCCACAATCGGGGCGAGGGTGACTTGTCTTGAAACTGACCTACGAGTCCACAATCGGGGCGAGGGTTGGTATCCATTGATCTACCAGCAGTTCATTTATGCATACTTGATCCCATATCCGTGTTCATAGTTATCGGTCAGTAGCTACTTGCCAATCTCATGTCTAGTTCCTGTTTATACCCTGGTTATATTATTGCATGATTAAACTGTTAGATAGGCATATTTTATGTATCTTGCTAGTCCTCTGAGGACCTGATGATCTCTTCAGGTTTAGCTGATTGAATGGAGTTAGTTAGCAGAGCAGGATGGTAGAGGATAGCGATGTATGATACAGGTATTAGCTTGTGATATTTCTTTATTATCTTCTCGTGCTTTATATTCAGTACCATGATATACTCTGTTTATTATAGACTCATATCACTCTTGGAGTCTAATCGAACAATATGCTAATGGGCTGCAGACCATGACCCATATTTGTTCATTTTTGTTTATATGATTCATGTGGATTGAGATGTAGTTTAGATTAGATATGATACCATGACCTTGACAGCTTATACGTACTCGAGTCGGGCTGGAGTCCGCTCGATACGTAGCTGGCTTGCTCACGAGCTCGCGTACGAAAAACGGGTGCGGGTCGTGACAGTCCTATATAGAGTTTCTATCGCAGCACAATGCGTAACGATCGAGTATGGAAAACTAGTCATTTAGAAAGTCTCTATCGCAGAACAGTGCGTACTAACGATTGAAAAACAGGTCATGATACGTAACAAAGTACGGACCCAAATAACTATCGATGTACACGAAAGAAAATATAAGACAGGTGACATGGTAAAACATGGAAATAAAGCATGACAAGGCATCAAGTTTATAACAGAAAAAGAGACATATATAAACCAAAATAAAGGAGAGTATGCATGTAAAATAAGTTGTATAGAGGGAAAGGTGTACTTGCCTGGTGTAGCGCGTAGAACCAACAATAACTAACCAATCAAAGAGCCACAAAAGTCTAACTCCTGCAAATGACTCCGAATGCTGAAACAGTCATCACCAACATGTTTAGAATAGTCAAATTAGCTAAGATAGCTTATCCATAAGTCCAATTCTGGACACAGGGGTAAAATGGTAATATCATGTTAAAATGGTGTTCGCCGTTGGACCCTTTTTGCACCGAAAAGCGTGCTAGCACCTACGGTATTTAAATTTATTAAACTATATGTCTATGGGTCTGGCTTGATGATACGAACCCAACGGTATGTCCAAAGTTAGATTTTGGTGGGCCATACACAAATTTGCCCATTGGATCGGATCGCGGGCCCGCTAAAGTAGTGTTACAATCAACCTTCTCAGAATCGGATCAATCATGGCTCACAGGACCAAAAAAATGACACGGTCCCAATAGCGCAAGTTTTGTCTCGAGTTGACGAACATGCACAAAATAATTAGCTAGTTTACAAAGAGGTCGATACGGGATTTTTGACGGATACACCTCGAATTTGTCGTGCACACGCAATCAATTTGAGTTCCGTCAAAGTCCACACGTCCGCAACATCCGTACGCGTCTTTTGATGCTGACAAGTTGTGACCAAAGGTGGGTAGAAGTTCTCAAGTATTCGGAGTTATAAAATGACTAGAGAAGGTCATAAAATATTTTGGAGAAATTAAATTTAAGGAGATCAAGGTTAAGGTAGACTTTCTTTTTGAATTTTTAAGGAATAGTTAGGAATTAGAATTTCGAAGACGAAATTATTTTTAAGGTGGATAGATTTGTAACCCATCTTCCCGAAAAAATTTTGATTTATTTTTCTATTATTTATTTGATTTAAAGAGTGATTTTAGATTTTTTATAAGTAATTATTTATTTAATAATTTCGGAAAATGAGTTTAGCCATGGTTGAGTTTCGAAGTACAAGGTGATTAGAAATCGTGGCACGAATAGTGAAATGGCATGCCTTGACTAGTGTATTAGCCATGCCAAGGAAGACCCCGCCATAAGTGTGTCCTAACTAGGAAACCATGCCAAGCGACTTAACCCTTACCGAAAATTTTATTTATTATTTAATTATATTATTGATTTTAGGAGACCCGGTTGTACTAAACCAGCCCGGACTAGACCCGAACCGAAATCGAGCCCATGTAATCTTGTAGTGAGACCAAAGACGACCATGTAGGCATATTTTATGTGTGTACATATATTCTCCTAAATTATTTTGGGTATTGATGTATATTTTTAACTATTTAAATATTTGTACAAAAATTGGTATTCTTATTATTAAATATTGTTTTACAATGTTTGTACAATTTTTTGGACCTAGATAAAGGTGAGTAGTATGGATTCACCAAACCACTATTATTTTATTATTTTGTGGTGATTAAATAAATATATTTATTTCTATTTGATATTATTAATAATGATTATATTTAAAATATTGTATTGTCTGTATGGAAATTGTGGTATATATATATAAGAGCGTCTGGCCCGAAGCAAGCGCTGGAGGGCGTACAGCCCGATGCAGGCCTGCAAGAGAGGGGGGTGGCGACTCCGAAGGGGGATCGAGGCGAGGGGTCACCGGAAGAGAGGGCTCGGCCGGGAGGGGAGGGCGCGGCCTAGCGGGAGGGAGCGGAGGGCGCACCGCGTGGAGGCCGGGGCCCGACCCGATGGGGGGAGGAAGACGTCCGCGCAAGCCAGCGAGAGAGCGGGCGGGGCCACGGCAGGCTGCGGCGGGGGGAGAACACCACGGCGTCGATGGGCCGACGGGGAGGATCTGTCGGAGGGAAGATACGTTAGAGCCAGACCACGGGAGAAGGTGGACGGAGGAGGAGGGGGAGGGGAATGACACTACGGCAAGGGCACATCACTGCGGCAGAGAGAGAAGACTGCGGCGGCTAGGGGCTAGCAATAGGGGTACGCCCCCCACGATGAAACGGTAGAGCCTCCATGGTTCGGAGCATACCAGTAGGGCGACGCCGACTGGGCAGGGCGTACAGAAGGGAGGTTGGAACTGCTGAGGGCAGTCGGGACAGAGTACCAATACCACCGCCGAGTGGTGGGATCCTGGAAGAAGGCTACCGACGAGGAGGAGGGAGGCACGGCGAGCTGGGCGACGGAAGGGAGAAGGGGGTCCGCTACCGAGGAGGGGGGAGGCGCGAAGGTAGGGTGCTCCGGGGGAAGTCTGCACCTGGAGTGAAGGAAGGCATCGAGGGGACATCCGAAGTGGGGGAAACGCGGGGGGAGGGAGCGCCGGAGGGAAGTCGACCGCAAGGGCGGAGGGTGCCTGAGTCGGAGGATATGAAGGGGAAAACTCGACAAAGCAGAGTGGGCCCCCTGATCGCGGGGACGCCGATGGCCAAGAGAGGAGGCTGGACCACGGCGGGCATTGCTGGATCTCCGGTGGGTCGTCGCGGGGAGGGTAGACGGAGGGATGAGCCACTGCCGAGGGAGGGGGCATCGTTGCAGCAGGGATGACGACTCTGGGGTGTGGCAGGCCGGGGGAGAGGCCGTGCATTGCACGGGGTGCCGAGGAAGACAGGAGGAGGGCCGAGGAGGGACGGTGCCGGAGACGGCCGAGGGTGCCGGGAACGGCGATGTCGACGACGTCGAGGTCGACGGCAGATCCGAGGGAGAGAGGGGAAGGGAGAAGGGCCGCCGCACGACAAGCATACGCCGGCCAGGGAAGGGGGCGCATGCTAGCATATATATAGTCCTTGTTATAGTTAGCTTTGTAGTTCATATTGGATATATGTATATATAGTTCTTGTTCATAGTCAATTTTGTAGTTCATATTGGATTGGTTCTCTCGTGTATCGTGATTGGGTCGTGTCGTGTCATCACCTGTACTTAGACTGAGTCGTATCGTGTCATAGGATGAATAAGTCATAACGAAACTGTTGTCCCTTGAATTCTTGAAGCTAACCTGCGAGTCCCCATTAGGGGCGAGGGTTAGTAGTTATCTGTATCTTGATTCTTGAAGCTAACCTGCGAGTCCACACTAGGGGCGAGGGTGATCTCTTGAAGCGAACCTGCGAGTCTACATTAGGGACGAGGGTTAGTAGTCATTTGTTCGCACCAACGAGTCCACACTAGGGGCAAGGGTATTTTTTTAAAGCTAACCTGCGAGTCCACACTAGGGGCGAGGGTTAGTAGTTGTTCAAACCTGCGAGTCCACACTAGGGGCGAGGGTTTGATTATTCTATTGGTTATCCGTTGACATCGTGACATTGTGTTCTCTTGTTCTTCTCTAGCAGTTCGGTTATGCATAGTGGTTCTTCCAGTCATGTACAGTCATGTTTTCGTATTGATTGGACTTTTCCCATTTATTTCCTGTATTTCTTTAATGCATGATAAACTGCTAGATAGGCATGTATATTATGTATCTTGCTATATCCTCTGAGGACCTGATGATCTCTTCAGGTTTAGCGATTGCATGGAGTTAGCTAGTCGTTTTGGATGGCGGAACTGATGGTACGCTTGCGGGATTCTGGTATCGTTATTACGTTTATTATCTGCTCGTGCTTTAATACCTTATCATGAGATTTCACGTTTCCTGATTCAGTTTTAGACTCTTGTTAATTTCTTTAGAGTCTTATCGGATATATATGCTAGTGGACAGCAGACTACGACCCATATTTGTTCATTCGTGTTCGTACACTTGTTGTGAATTGAGATATAGATTTGTTTGCCATGATTTGGCAGTTTACCCTAACCGTGACAGCGTTTACATATTCGAGTCGGACTGGAGTCCGCTTGATGCGTTGCTGGCTTGCTCACGAGCTCGCGTCCGAAAAGCGGGGTGCGGGTCGTGGCCTGGTACGGCGGCGGCGCTCCAATCAGGGTTTCACACTCGTTTTTATAATTAAGGGTATTCTAGTCATTATGTGCTAATTTGATTTTTCTTATTTTTTTATTAATTAAATTGATTTATGTGTGGCTTTGATTGGTATTTTAGTAGTAGAAGGTGGTATAACCTTAGTCAACCTTCAATAGAAGCCTAATAATGTAATTAGATTTATTATTGGCTTTTTAAATTTTAATTTATAATTATTTTCTATTTTAAGAATCATTTAATTCATTTTGTAAGTCTTTTATATAAAGCCTTTAAGCCTTTTTGTCAATGGGCCTTTTTAGCACTTGAGGAGTGCTGGCCCATGACTAAACCCTAACCCTAATCCCCATGACTTGGCCGGCCAAACACAGCAGCCTCCCCCATTTTTATTTGTGAGAAACTAGTAGCCGTCACAAATTCAAAACCCTACTTTTTTTCTTCTCCTCCAAAAGTTCCATTCTCTCGTTTCTCACCCAAATCCTTCCAAACGAAGTGCGTTGCAACCATTGGAAGGAGAGGAACCTGCTAGAGACTTGTTATCGAGGGATCAGAGGCATTTGACCGGAGGGAATCGGCAATCGACGTGTTTGGGAGACTTATTTCATTGAGTTTTGACACTCAATAGGTAAATCTCTCTAAACACTTGTTAATTCCATTTTTTCTTCGTAGATGCATCCATATAGGTACCCTAGACCTGTTCATGAAGTTTGGTAGATTTTTGATTTCGTTTGATAGCCGTATCGGACACGTGTCGGTCCTATGGAACACGTGTTCGACGAAATGCCACTTAGAACTGGAAATTATTATTTTTTGATTCTATTTTCACGAATTCCTTGCTAATATTTTTTGTAATAACTTTCATGAAGATGGATCTTGATTCGACACGATTTCATTGTCCGATTCGAACACGGACACGCGTACACGAGGCCCGTGCACGGCCCCGTGTATGCCCTGCTGTCTGTGCGTCATAACTTGACATGCTCGTAAAATTTTATGGGCACGTGGGGGCAACCTCTGCCCACATGCTCGTAAAATTTTATGACATTTCATGAAGCGTGCGCGGAGAAATCCAACGCGCACGGTCCAGCCAGCACCGTGCACGCGACTGAACAGTACCGCTGACACGGCCTTCGTACGCGAACACGGCACGACGAGGACCCATTCCAGGAGCACGAGCATGAAGTCCTATACCTGGGCTACCCAAGGACTGAATCCCGAGACACCGCATGGCTCAAATAACGAGCCACGTGGCTCGACACGCGCCCACGGGCACACGCGCGCGCGCATAGGCCGCGCGGGATCCATGTGTCCTGCATCGCATAGACACGATGTGGTGTCATGTCAGTGTATCCTAGACCTAGCCCAGGACCCTACCTTGCTATGTGCACAAGCACGTGGCTTCTCGCATTGTGAATGACGTCCAATCGGGCAAAACGCACGTGATCGTACACGTTCCAACCCGTGTATCCGGTTTTTCGATACGCACTCTGTGAGCACGATACGGACACGGGTTCGACCCCATGAGTGCCCAAGCACGTCACACATGTATAGACCTTCGTGTTTGCCAAGTTTCGCGGGTTCTAGTTGGGTATTTTACGATTTGGGTCTCGAGTTGAGATTTCGGGTTTCGAATATATATATAATGAATTAATTTTTATCATAATTTGATTTTCTAAGATTTTAGTGATAATTTCATAGTTTATAATAGGTTAATTAGGTTCTGGACTTACGGGGAGTGGTTATTGGGTTTATACCCTATTCTATCTACTATTTATGTATATATTTGGGTTTTTCCTCTTTATGTATTTTAAAAAAAAAAATCCAAGCGGCCGTGTCGAAGACACCCAGCCACCGCTTAGCCCGGGGGCCGTGGGCGAACCACCAAGCCGCCCCCGTGGGGGCTCGAACTCCGTCCGATGCCCTGGGTGACAATGGTCCTATATATATATATATATATATATATATATATATATATATATATATATAGCTATATGTATATAAATAGATACATTGGTGAGTTAGTCGAGATACGTAATCGTATAAATATATATATATATAGCTATGTGTGTATGTGTGTGTGTGTGTGTGTGTGTGTGTGTGTGTGTGTGTATTTCATATATATAGCTATATGTATATAAATAGATACATTGGTGAGTTAGTCGAGAAACGTAATCGTAGATTCGAGCTTCATTCCCCCTTCGAGTGACCAACTTCCCTTTACATATATGTGTATTTGTGTATATGCTTATATATATGTATAACTTACTTTATGATATATATATATATATATATATATATATATATATATATATTCTTTTATATATATATATATATATATATATATATATATATATATATATATATATATATATATATTGTATAGTCCCATAGTTAAATAATTAGCTTTTGTCTCAGTTTTGAACCCTCACAACAGTCCCTTGTCGACACACACCCACTCAACCTCTTTTCACAAGTAAGGTTTTAAAATATATATATATATATATATATATATATATATATATATATATATATATATATATATATATATATATATATATATATTGTATAGTCCCATAGTTAAATAATTAGCTTTTGTCTCAGTTTTGAACCCTCACAACAGTCCCTTGTCGACACACACCCACTCAACCTCTTTTCACAAGTAAGGTTTTATATATGTGTGTGTGTGTGTGTGTATCTATATATATATATATATATATATATATATATATATATATGGGAAGGGATATTGCACAAGGCTTATTGCATCATTATTGCACCAATTAATCTCAGCCATGCAAGAGATATAATCGTGTGGTTATAAAGCGTGATGACATGGCAACAACTTTTGGCTATAAACAAGTTCATTTCCTCTCCTTCTCGGTCCTCACAATTCATGGCAGCAACTTTTGGCCTATTTTACACTGACATGTGGCACATCATTTAATGCAAAACCCAATTCTTCTTCTTCACTGTCTTCTCAACTTGGAATTCCATCGAAGTCTAGAGTCCCTCTTACACGCAAGATTTACATCATTTAATGCATACATACATCTTAGTTCACAACTTAGGAATTACACCAAAGTCCAGAGTCCCTTTAGAGGCAACTCAAATTTAACTAAAAACACATTTCTGGGAGGTGGTTTAACTCTTTTGGTTTGTATGTAAGATAATTCTGACCCTACAAACACATTCACAAATTTTAGAACAAAAGTTAGCACCTTCGAACCAATACATTCCCCCATGAACCTAATTCGCAACCATTTTGCAGACGATAAAATCAAAAATATTAACAAGCATACATGTATATAACAATAACCATTCCGGACAGAATTCTAATTTACATAAAACAGTTGACGTTATCCATTTAGTCACCACCCGAATGGATGGCCGAATATTTGGATATCCCCTCATTGTCAGCCAACTTAATAATTTGAGTACAAAATTTTATATTCTTCTATATCTTCTTCCTGAGCTTGATAATTTGAAACTTTTGCAGCAAACCAGTCACGCGAATCTCTCTTGCGTAAGCAAAACATGTCGACATGAAAGAACTAAAGTTCTGGTACTACTATTCTAGGACTTGGGTTAGACATTATCCAATAACTCACATAAATTTTGAACCAGAGTCACATCTGAAAACTACCAGAACTCCCAAAGAGACAAAAATATCAGAACCACAAGATGCAATATGACATTAGTATAGTAAATATTATAATAGTTTTGAGTTTGACTTCAAGTCTGCCCAAACCAAAATATTCTCTATTACACCCACTGGGAAATAGCAAAGCCATATCAACATCCGGAATGAAGAAAAACGAACAAATGTAAAAGACTACGCCATTAGAGGAACATACTAATTAAATGTGAAATTCCAGGAACCATTGCAATAATACCCTCAAATCAAGAACAAAATGGTTTACCAATGGACTCTGAGACTAAATACTAATTGATCCCTTCTAATTGGAATAGATTAACAGAACTTCCAGTGTTTGTTGCAGTTTACACACGTCACAAAAGTCGTCATTGGCTTATCAGCTGATCTGGTCTGCAGCTTATAATAGGTGGTATTCCGCTGCCCACACCGACTACATTTGAATTGATCGATCGTTGCCTTTGGAGCCGCTGCGCTCTTGCCATATCTTCAGGTGCCAAATCAACAACTCTATCAGGCTTAACGTCCCCATGGAGAACCCTTATTCTGAAGGCAAGCTCAGGGAGAAGATACAGGAGAAATAGATCATGAGAATGCTTGAATAAACATGTATTGCTCAGGGAGAGAAACAGTTACATTTTTGTAAGAAGAGGTAAGACGCCATTGATAACTAGGAGTTCTTGGCATCGCAATTACAAAATTAATGTCATTCTCTATTTGATCCATTTTATTTCTCTTCAATAGCTAACAAAATTTACCACCTTTGCACCATGCTTGATTCATACTTCCTGCATCCAAAAAAGAGTCACTTGTTAAAATGAAGATACAAAATAAATTAATAATACTGACCAACTAATATGCATGAAATAAAAAACTTGTCAAACCTGGCATGTGTTGATAATTGCCTAAATTATTGCTTTTTACTGCAATTGCGACCATTTCATTTCTCTTCAATAGCTAACAAAATTTGCCACCTTTGAACCATACTTGATTCATACTTCCTGCATCCAAAAATTTGCCACCTTTGCACCATGCTTGATTCATACTTCCTGCATCCAAAAAAGAGTCACTTGTTAAAATAAAGATACAAAATAAATTAATAATGCTGACCAACTAATATGCATAAATTAAAAAAAACTTGTCAAACCTGGCATGTGTTGATAATTGCCTAAATTGTTGCTTTTTATTGCAATTGCGACCATTTCATTTCTCTTCAATAGCTAACAAAATTTGCCACCTTTGCACCATGCTTGATTCATACTTCCTGCATCCAAAAAAGAGTCACTTATTGAAATAAAGATACAAAATAAATTAATAATGCTGACCAACTAATATGCATGAAATAAAAAATCTTGTCAAACCTGCAATGTGTTGATCATTGCCTAAA
This sequence comes from Iris pallida, assembly GCA_029216955.1. NCBI lineage: Eukaryota > Viridiplantae > Streptophyta > Magnoliopsida > Asparagales > Iridaceae > Iris > Iris pallida. Next base: position 18,839 of record JANAVB010016481.1, read on the forward strand.
TTGTTGCTTTTTACTGCAATTGCGACTGCCGTGGCCATGGCCAGAACAAGTCTTACAAACTCTACTTTTCTTTTTGCTTCTGATATCTCTAACCCACTCTTCAACCGTTTTTTGCTTGTTTCTTTTTCTTTTTCTTTGTCGCTCTTCCGACCTTTGTGTTGGAGTTCAATGGATCTAATATCACAAGAGGTTCAGTAGTACTCACTTCACTTAGAGGATTATCAAAAGGTTTATCAATATTCTCATCTTGTTTTGTGCTTGAATCTAATAAGGACAACTTACTGAATGCTGATCAAAAATTTCCATTGTAACTTTGTATGCTTCCTCTGATTTACCTCCCAAATTAGCCAATTAGGCTGCTCTTCTACTTAGATGACTAACTCTTATGGCCTCTGATTTAATACCAATATCCTGTGCTCCCAAATCTTCTGACTAGACCACCTCTGACTTATTAGCAGTCTTTGTTCATCTCTTCATTATAAAATGATCTGGAATCTTATTTATGTACAAGTGATCAAGCACTCGGTGTAAGTGTCTACATGGTATCCCTAAAAATTGAAAAAGTTGACAGCCATATACTCCCTCTTTACTTATCATGTTCATTGTCACGATAAATTCTCTTTCATTAGAATCATCATCCACCCTTGGCTTAACGTTAAACACTTTACCTCCCCAAACTTTCAACCTCATCTATCCGAAAATGCTTAGATGCAATAGACTCACATTGCACCTTCAAAAACATGGTCCTTGTGTATACAACACTTGCATGTCGTAACATAGGATCCATAGAATGTGCAGACTCAACAACACGATTCTTGTATCTAGAAGTAAAATCTTCTTCCCTTTCCAAGTCATAACGTTTATCCAAAGCATCATCGAAACGAATAACAAAATCTCTTAGTGTTATTGTAGACTTGAGAAATGAATCAAAGAATGAATTTATACTTTCACTTCGTTGAGTTGAGTTCATTCCAGCAAAAAATATGTCTCGGTGATAAGTAGGAATCCACATTTGTCGAATACCATACAACTGTCTCAACCATTCATGGTCTTGTAAACCAAAGTCCACTAGCATAGATGCCCATTGCACTTCAAATTCCTCAATGGTGTACGTTTCTTTAGTACACCTTTTTATAGTTGCCTTAAATTTTGTCTTTGTACCATATATGTGTCCTAGCTTCTCTGCAAAAAATTTTTGATGTGCCAAAAACATAAACTATGGCGAGTGTTAGGGAATATTCTTTTGATTGCTCCCCTCATAGCCATATCCTGATCTGTAATAATACTTATGGGATGCTTACCGCCCATAGCTTGAAGCCAAGTATCAAATAACCAAACAAATGTATCCTCGGTCTCGTCTTGCAGTAATGCACAACCAAATAAAGTTGAACTATAATGATGGTTAATTCCTGTAAAAGGCGCAAAAGGCATCTTATACTTATTAGTCTGATATTTAGTGTCAAATGCCACTGCATCTCCAAACTGGCTATATGCAACCCGTGAACGAGCATCAGCCCAGAAAAAATTTGTATCCCTCCCTTCCGCATCAAGTTGAACTTAATAAAAAATTTTGGATTCTCTTCTTGTTTCTGCTGAAAATATGTTAGAACAGTTTGGGCATCTCCTGCTCCTAAACTGTTTTGTCTAATAGTCTTTAAGTGATTCCAACATGCCCTTTTTCCAAACCCAGCATTAGTAGAAACCCCACCAAAAAGTGTAGCAACCTTTCCTACTTCAATATTATGTCTATTAAAAACTTCTACCAAGTTTTTAGCAGCAGGATGCATACCTTTATTTATTCTCAAATGACCCCGCTTAGTAGGGGTGACCAAGAAATGGATGTGATCTTCAATAAACTCTTTAATACCCATTTTTTCGTGTTTCTGTCAAGGGCAACACGGAACCTGCCTTGCAGTCAGGCTGGATTGTTGACGTATTCCTTTTCTTTGCTTCCTCCACAATACTTCTTTTTTATGAACTCCTTCACAAGAACATGTAAATAAGACAACCGTGGAACTTAATCCACGTACAGTGTTATACTTTGTTCTTAGACGTACACAAAATCCATTCTCTCTCCCATAGTTCTCGTAGTAGAGTTGTGCGTCTTTAATTCTTGAGAAAACCATACCAACAACTGGTTTTACAGAATATTCATTATATTGCACTGCTGCAGTATCTTGAGGCTCATCCAAGTTTTGAACAATATGAGCTGGACTTGTCATTTTTAATCAATACCTATGATAATGGTAGGAAAAAAAACCAATCTAAGTTAGAAACAAAAATAAAAGGGGATGAAGTAAAGAAAAATGAATGGCTGGAACATTTGTATAACATATGCTTATTGATAATGTAATTCAAATTTGAACTAAGCAGTTGTAAAGAAACGTGAATAACTGAGGGGAAAAAACCAATTCCTCAATTAATTGACCTGGCATTTTAAGAAACTAAGTCATTTCAAATTGATGATGATCTCAGAAGTAAAGAAATCCTTTTAAAATTAATCACATACATCTTTAACAAATTAACCCTCATATAGAGCTTCTCGTTTGATCATGTTTGCAGTACTAGTGTTGGGATTTTTCCATAAGAATTAGATGGGGAAGAAGTAGATCCGTAGAGATGAGGATGAAGAAGAACTAAGATGTAAACTTCTTTATAGCCATGGAAAGTTCTGGGTAACTTATTTCTTTTACGAAACTGAAGAGTTTTTATTCTTTGTAGTGGACAGAGAAGACAGTGAAGAAGAAGTGAGTTTTGCATTAAATGGTGTGCCACATCAGTGTAAAAGAGGCCAAAAGTTGCTGCCATGAATTGTGAGGACCGAGAAGAAGAGGAAATGAACTTATTTATAGCCAAAAGTTGTTGCAATGTCATCAAGCTTTATAACCACACGATTATATCTCTTACATGGCTGAGATCAATTGGTGCAATAATGATGCAATAAGCCTTGGTGCAATATCCCTTCCCTATATATATATATATATATATATATATATAATATATATATATAATTGTGGATTGTGAATATAACCTAGGGAGTATTGAGTCATTCTAGGATTGACCCAATGATCCTAGAATGGCCGAGTCAACCGACAAGTTGACCAAGTTGACAAAAGTCAACTTTGGGTCAAACTTGATCCAAATTGACTCAAACGAACTTAGAATGACTTGGAAACTTGTGCTTGACCTAAAAATTAGTAAACGGGCTAGTTGACTTATAATTGACCAGGTTTGACCAGAGTTGACCAGAGTTGACCAGGTTTGACCAGAGTTGACCAAGGTTGACTTTGACCTAGAAGGACCTAGAATCATGTAGAATTGCATTGTAGACCTTTTTATGAATTTTAGACCTTGTTGTGACTTATGGTTATTTTAAATATGATTACATCACTCCAGTTCAGTTATACTTCCTCATCAGCAGCTTGGATTGCCAGGCGAGTACATTCTCTGATTGTTTCATACTTGTTTGGACATATTCACTTGTTATAGACTAGTTTACTTAATGCTGTCACGATGTTATCACAGATTAGTACTATATGGATCTCTTTATGCGATATCCCCTCGGATACATCGGATATATTATGCTTATGTACTTTATCATGTGCATTGTCTACTCTTTGTATTCGTATTATTCATATATACTCATGTGACATTTATGTATACTCATGATCATGTCAGCCTTCATGTATAACCCAGTGTTCATATGGACTAGCTATCCATGTGACACACTACTTTCATGTGCAATAACATAACCTGGACAGATCCTTGTGTACTGATTGGGGCAAGGGGAGTATTTATTTGGTTATGTGATCTACACCCTTATCATGTACAACTCCAAACTAGACTTAAGTCATGTACAACCTAAGCCAGTTTACATAACCAGATTGTGCTCTACATCACGTAGCTAGTTCAGTTCTCCTATTATATCATGTATATCTATTTCCATATATCATGTTCTCTTTACAGTCTCATTTCTTTACTGCAGTTCATGTTATTATTCTATAGATTGTTTCATATTTTCTTTCATGTTATGATATGTATGAGAGATATGTATTTGTTCCTGTCCTGACTGGACCTATTGAAAATATTATAGATGATGAGGATTGATGCGATACTTACTATGGAGCAGGCCTAGTTGACACAGGTGACCTGGACCTTCAGGAGGATCTAGTAGTCGCTGAGGACTTGCCATTAGCTTAGTCTAGACTTATCTTATTATCTAGCTTTATGAGACATTTGAGATTGTATTGTGATATTGTTTATGGTGTGGTTTACACCGAGACTTATTATTTATATTTGTGACTCTCTGTCGAGATTATCTTATCTTCTATTCTACCTTAGATATTGTGATTAAGTTGTACATTATATATTGTTCTCCTTTAGAGCATATTCCATATTATGTTAGAGGTTGTGACCTAGGACAGCGTTCTACTACCAATACTGCGGCGTAGGCTGGACGTACCCACTTCTTGTGCCCTTATACTGGGTACGAGTCATGACACAGGACAACGACGGGGAAAGTCATGGGCTAGGGTTTAGGATTTGGGCTAGGGTTTGTGTCACGCCTTGGTCCCATAGGATTGATCGTCCTCGCTAAGGCGTGATGCCGCACGAGCCTAGATTGCGCTCATGTAAGACAGTTTCATAATGGTCGATTATAACAGCTTACGACTGGGTCGTCGTACAGAAGTTCCAAGCAGAAACATTAAATATACAAGGCAACACAAGCATTAAAACAAAATTATAGTCTTTATTAATAATAAACATAAGATTACAAAGGCACGTAGCCAAGATTACAAGTCACTCAAGCTCACTTTTCTCTCAATACACAATTGATGAGCCAGCGGATGCTTCAGATAGGCGATGTCCATATATTATGTCCAGTATAAGTTTCGACTTCAAGCGGCCGCACGTCTCAAAACGTTAAGGGACTCCGTTCCTCGACGCATCCATGTGAGCTCCGTGCCAACGAACTTCTACCTATGCCTGTACATGGAAACTGTATGGGTGTCAGTACTCAACTGTACTGGTGGTGTGAGCTCCTCGCCCACCCATACAAAACTGACACATTCGTTTACTTTGTACAACATAATCCCTTTATGATTGTCTTTCTATTATTGTCTTAGGATCGATTTTAATACATAGACGCCTAGCCTATTTGTGTCTCTTAGACCATCCTCGTGCTATCGTAACGATAACTTCCTTATCCTTGCCTCTAGGCCATTCTCGTACTTGCAACATCAACGTACCGACTCGTGCTTGCCTTATGACCTATACTTTGGGATGCAACAATATGATTCGTGTCATCGACTTGGTTCGTGCTTCAACATCGAGGCCGTGTCTTGCAACTTAGCATGACTTAACCAAACTTGCCTTACGGTCCTTCTTGACTTAACTTGAAATGACTCAAGTCAGACTTATGCAACTCTATGCTAACGACTTAATACTCGATGCCATATTTCGTGCCAAAGCACACATCTTTTCTATTAAATCTTAGGCTTCTTAAGACTTGTATTACAACCGTGCATACCATCTTTATCCCATTCGTGTTGTGCTTGCACTTTCTTTTATTCGATCGATACTGTGCATACGGATTACCGCTCAGCACGCTAACTTATCTATATGAAGGTCACTGGCAGCTCAAGCCATCTTGGATATGTAGGTAGTGCAAACGAGACCCTTAGAGCTAAGGGTATCTAGCCCTGCTCAAGTCCTTGAATAACCGATGGCATGTTCTTGTCTAACTACCTTGCTTCCCTCCTAGGCCGATACAGTCCTGTGGCCCCAGGCTACCGAATCGAGGGCACAAAATTTTGTCGACAAGTTGTCCATGACAACGTACCTGCGAGAACTTTTAAACTCAACATAAATGCATGGCCTAACCGTCACAACTTACTTTCTTTGGTTTACTTCTTTTCTTTTCCATACTTTTTGGTAGAGCCCAAACCAGGGTTGCCTCGGCGAGTGACCTACAGTCCGACATCTTCTTCGACGAATGGCCTAAACTCCCAATATGTTTTCAATGTTTACATACTCTTATTGACTCAACTCATGAGTGGCTAACTGCTGGCCTTCAAGCATAACTTGAACAAATATGTTCTTCATGTGCCATAGACCATGGCTAACTTTTTATTGAACCATCTCTGGCTCATGCCTTAAACCGACATGTGTTCTATGCGACACCATCCAAGTCATACTTTATATGACGAGCCTTGAGATCGTGCGACTAAGTGACTTGACAATCGCAGATAACATGGGATAGTGCTTGCTATGACTTCGATAGCCCAGTATAACTTTGCCTAACTTAATCGTGTAACAACTTGACGAGCAAATGCTATGCCAAGCCTCGTATCGTGGGAACGTGTCGTGCACGCGTTCGACTTGAACAACCAAGTTCTTTGGGTGCCTAAACTTATGCCACAAGCCGTGCGATACAACTTAACCCGTGGGACAGCAAAGGCTATGTCAAGCCTTGGACGATGGAACCGTGTATACTTATTAAGCGTTTATGCGTGCGACGCCTATGACTTAGGCTAATTTCATAGCTTTGTGGCAACATCGACCAACATTCCATCTCCCAAGCCACGGGATGAAGGACTGAGTGTCATTTTGAAAGCACATCGTGCAACATTTCTAAGCCGACCGTAGGACCTTTCCATATTCTTAACTCAATCGACCCAGACTTGGGATTATTCCCTTAGCTATGTGGATTCATCTATTTTATTATCAAGCCTACTTGTGCATTTGAAAATTTTAGTTTTATTAGTGTGAAGGCCAAGCTGAGACAAGTTCACCGAAGCTAGCCACCTGAGCGAAGAGTTGCCTCGACCGAACGGGTCGTCGAGCAGTCGTTACATAACTAAGTCCGAACTTCGTTGGCGTTTCGATTCCAATGATTGAGCTTAGCAAGACGGGGCATTACATTTTGTTACTATAATGCATATAAAAAGGGGGGGGGTTATCTCCCAACGCGCGGGAAGGTGTTGTTCCCGCAAGGGAACAACACCTTGTCTTTTTTTTCTTTGATAAAACCTATTGATATATATATATAGATCTATATATATATATATATCTATATATATAGATATATATATATATAGATATACCGCCAAGCCTAAACAAATATTTTTAAAAAATATTTTCATATTCCAAAATAAATATTAATTTCAGAAAGTAGTAATTGATTAGATATAAAGTATTATCTATAAAAAACTTATTTAGACTATAAAACAAAAATAATTTCCAAATATGTATATACTTATATTTCATTTATACTAGATTTACAATAATAAAATAGTCCTATTCAAATTTTTAGGAGGACTTTTCCATAGTAAAATATCCTATTAATATCAAATAACAATTTATTATCAATAACATTATACTTATATATCAAATATTTGAGAAAAAATTATTAGTCCAATAAAATAAAATATGAAAATATATATGTATACAATAAATATACCAACATGGACGTCTGGACGCACTACCTGTCTACACGGGTTTGGGTTTGGCTCGGGTCCAGTTTGACTAGTTTAACACAATCGGATCTCCTAAAAAGTCAATAATCTAATTAATAAATAATTAAATCACTTATATGGTTCAAGTCACAACTTTGACTAAATTTTTAGCTGGGACACAGCTATGGTTAGGCCTTCCTTATCCTAGCTAATACACTAGTCAAAGCACACGATTACACTATCCGTGCCAAAATTTCTAGTCGATATGCATATATAATTTAACCATGACTA
>JANAVB010016482.1:0-22334 GCA_029216955.1 Iris pallida
TAGTATGGTATTTAGATTTTAAATATATATATATATATAATTATATATATATATATATATATAATATATAGGGGTTTATTATTATCCATACGGATTAGTAAATATATATTATATATGTGTTATTGCTAGTACAAGAAATGTTTTATTTTGAGTCATAATAGCATTTACTAAAAATAGTTGCCTAGATTAATAGGCTAAAGTTTCTAGTAGAGATTGTATGGTAGTATGCATATACTATATATATATTATATATATATATAATATATATATATATATTATTATATATATATATAATATGTGTGTGTGTGTGTAGCTATATACATATATATCTATATAATAGCAAGAAAAAAAAAAAAAAGAAAGAGAAAACCCATGGTGAACAGTGCTCCCTGTTCACCATCTCCCCGAACATCACTCGATCCATAGGAGGCATTAGATTGGTATTGAATCAAACTCTCCTATTATTAAACCCAAATCAAATGCAATCTTTTGCATTAGAATCTAGAATTGAATCTCCTTTAGATTGACCTAAATATAGGCCAAATCCTAGTTTAAATCACTGAGAGAATTTGAATCAAAATCTGTCTAAGAGATCGATATATGCATATAAATTCGAATCAGAGACTCCCAAAAACCCAACCACTCATATACCCTTCCAACCTCTTCGACCTCTGAACCTTCCCCCATCTTTGGACGATCATCGCGCCATCGCTGGAGCATCGCCCATCGACGGAACGCAGAGCCACACGCGCAAAAGAAACAGAGGCCGCACTGTTTTAACCCCTTCGTGGTACCCCATTTTTCCTCCAATTTTCTTCATGCATGTCCAACCAAATGTGATTCTAATTGATTTTATGGAAAGCCTAGATGACCATCTTCGAGCCCCTTCAATAGGTTTTAATATTAATGCATTAGATTTTCCAGAAATCCCTCTTAAATTTCACGAAAAACCACAGAATACAAGTTCTTTAGTAACAGTTTTGTGAGACTCGTCTCACTGTATCGGTATTTATATACGAATACATATTTTTGTACTATGTTTTATATTTTCTTGATTTTTGAAACGCTTTAAAATTTTCCCAACTTATAGATTTTCTCCTTGACCGGCATACCGCAAGTATACCAGTGTATACCGATGGCATACCTGTCACTCCCATTTTCTGTTATACGTATTTTTAGTGTATGTATACGAATTTCTGACATTTGTCGGGTGACCCGTATTTTGACTTATCTTTCTTGGCCTTGACTTGGTTTAATCTTGTACTTTGTTTAATTTGGTTTGGTTCAACTTGGTTTGGCTTGGTTTGGTTTAGTTTGGTTTGAGATGAGAACGATTTTATATAAAAACTAGCTTCTCTCTCTCTCCTCCATTCTTTATTTACTTTTCATTTTATTCTTCTCCATTTACTCCTCCAAAACCAAGGCAAGTACATCTTGCCAAATCTTGAACAATGCCATTTTTGTTTGTTTTATTCTCTTCCTTTCATGATTCTAAGCCTCTTTAGAACTTGGAGATTTTGGTTTTGATGGTTATATTTTTGTAGATCTAAGTTTTAAGATTTTCTTATTTTTCTGGTTTTGATCTCTTAAAGTTTGATTTTTTTTTTTTTGAAATCAAATGGTCCCATGTTGTAGGAAATTTCATTCTACCCAATTTTGGCTTTTGAACCACTTGATTTCGATTTATTTTGAAAAAGTTATGCCATTTTCTTGTTCATGGGTTTTCCATACCTTTTGGTACTGTCGGGACGATGAACAGTGCCGCGTGCAGTGTTTTCGCTGTCGCGTGCCCGCGTGCCGTACTTGCGTACAACGTGTGCCGAGGGCACTTTTGCCTTCGTGCACATGACAACTTGTGCACCACGTGCCCGCACATTCTTCTGCCGTGCGCCCGCGTACCGTGCTTGCGAGCAACGTGCGCCGTGGGCACTTTTGCCCTCGCGCACATTACAAATTGCGTGCCGCGCGCCCGCGTATTTTTCTGTCGTGCGCCCGTACGCTGTGCTTGGCGTAACGTGCGCCGTGGGCACTTTTACCCTCGCGTACATTATAATTTGCGCTCCGCGCGCCCGTACGATTTTCTGCCGTGCGCCCGCGCGCTATGCTTGCGTACAACGTGCACCGTGGGCACTTTTGCCCTTGCGCACATTGCAACTTATGCGCCACGCGCCCGCTCTCCGTGCTTGCGCACACCTTGCGCCGTGGACGGTTTTGCCCGTACGCGCAGTGCGTTTTGCATGCAGTACGTAGTTCGTACACCGTGCATGTGCGTACCTTGCGCCGTGGGCATTTTTGCCCATTTACACAGTGCGCCCGTGCGCAGATTGCCTTGAATGACTATTTTTGCCCATTTGAGTCGTTTTGTAGCTAAAATCTTGAAAAACTCAAAACATGAAAGTTGTAGATCTTTGTCTTGGATTCAAGAATCTTCTTGTTTCACTTTAGTTGGCGTTCATATGCGATTGATAACTTCAACTATAGTTTTGATTTGTTTGGCATGTTTTCTGTACTTGATATTTTTAAGGTTTCCTTCGACTGTAACAAATTCTTATCATGATTAGATAATTTTGTACCGTTAGAGAATAATTGTACCCCTTATATCTTAACACTAGTACATATTCAATTATTGTTTTATGTCAAGTAGTACTTTTTATTTATTTTTTCTTCCATGCCATGATACGTCTTTTATCTAATTCTTTCTACATGTGATCCTTATTGTCATGTTTGCTTATTCTTAGATAGTGGTCCATCGGGGTGCACTCATGATTTATGTCTCTTCTTTGCTTAATCTAGATTGTGGCCCGTCGTGGTGCACTCATACTACACGTCTCTTCTTTGCTTATTCTAGATAGTGACCCATTGTGGTGCAGTCATGTTACATGTCTTTCTTTGCTTACATGATAGTGACCCGTCGTGGTGCACTCTTGAACATGCCTTTCTTGCTTACATGATAGTGGCCCGTAGAGGTGTACTCTTGACAAGTACTCTTTACATGACAAGTAAACCTAACATGACATGCTTAATCAAGATGTTGTTGCGACGGCTATCCTCCCTTTCTAATGTAACTCTTTTAAACACCGTGGTTGAATGTATTGTGTATGCATGAACAAGCTACATGTCTCGTCTGCATCATGTCTAGGACATGAATTTCTGGTTACCATGCTCAGGGATTCATATTGAATCTGACTAGGTTAATGACTAGATTGATCAAGTAGTTCATACAGAGAGATTTCCCAGTTACAGGCGATCCCGTTATCTGGGCGCCTCAAGTGGACTTGTAGCCTACCAACGAGTCGGACGCATTTCCAGCACACTGTCATGTGTTGCACCAATCAAGCTATCAGATAACTCTCTTAGGGTACATTTGTCTCCTGGGCGATGTACCCACTATTATATGTACATGGGATACAATTATCTCCTGGGCGATGTATCCACTATAAATCCTTGTAACTTGCGTCTGGATAACCTGGATAGCTGCAGGGCTTGTGAATGAGAGATATTTTGTTGCATCTTGTTAGTAACTAGGCTTGTGACAACCCTAGTTAGTTAACGTATCAAGCCGTACTTGTTGCTTGGCCGTGATTGATGGATGGAGTCAGTCCAGTCCAGTCTAGCTTTATCTAGGCAGTGTCCGTATATTTATTTCAGTATATTATTTTTTACGCCTTACTTTTGTCAACAAATGATCAAAGGCCGAGTTCTGTTCAGGAGAAGGGTTACAACCCCGGTCCTTGTTTGGTTTACGGGTTGTAACTCGGCTTCCGGAATAGCTCCCAAGTCATCTTATTATTTGTCGTCCTATTCAATACTCACACGTTCTATATGCATCCCTATGTTGTACAATAATTAGAGACTAAGTTCTGTTCAGGAGAAGGGTTACAACCCCGGTCCTCGTTTGGTTTATGGGTTGTAATTCGACTTCCAGAATATTTTCTAAGTCGTCCTATAATTGTTGTTCTATATAGTTCTCACATGCTCACATGTTCAGTTATCTCACAAGCTATACATGATCCCTATGCTGAGGCACCATGCGCTCATGATCCGGCTATTTCACAAGCTCACATGTTTTGTTTATTTTTACTCTCAAACTTTCGTTTACTTAACATGTCTGCATTTTACATTACGTCACATGTTAATTACCTTATGCTCCAAGATGCTTTACTTATTGTCTTTCTAGGTTCGGGATAAGTGCATTGGTAGTGCACGAGTCTCAATCTGCTTTTACTTAATTATATCTCTAACCATTGCTATGTTAGCTATTGCTGGTTTTAGTTCATAGTTTGGCTTTCTTTGTGGTACTTGCTATTTGGGGGTCTGACCCCACAGGTTTTGTTTGGCCAGATTTGATAGAGAAGCCCAGAGGATTTTTCGTACCATCTACTCGATGCTGACTATCCGGAGCACCAGAGTACCTGAGTGGATTTCTTGTTTCATTCTCCCACTTGATATGTATATTATTCTTTTGTGGCGTTTAGCCTCCGAGCACGTGTTTAGCTCGTGTTCTGGTTTTTGATATTTAGCCTACGGGCCTAGACATGATGTGCGTATTCTAGACTATACTAGAGCTTATCATGTATGACTATTACTCTGGCTAGTTCTCACTTTTGTATTTCTAGCTTCATGATCATCCATGTATAAATGATTTGGGACACTTTACTATTGTATGTCTGATGATCATACTTCTTTTACTTTGTATAATTGTCTGTGATTGAGATACCTAGGATTGCTTGACCTAGGATCGACCGTTGGCTTGTAGAAGTAATCCCCATGTCTTGACAGCTTATACGTGATTTCAGAGTACTGGCGTACTTTGGTATTACGTAGCTGGCCTTGTCCGTCCCCACTTGCTAGTATTCTGGTTCTAGGGCGTGACAAGTTTAAACACCAAATTGGAAGGATTATAGCTGTCCAGTTTTAGAGAGCTTTCAAAATCTAATTAGACAATCTGGAAGACAACATATAGGACTTCAGAACGTAATTCGTAGTATCGAATTTCATTTATTGTGTAGAAAGAAAACTGATTTCAAAATCACAGAAAAATACATTAAAAACAGTTTTAGAAATTAGAAATTTTACCGATATGACGTCCATCCCGACAAACCAGGGGACGTGGTCGCGAACCGAAAGCATCGAAAGGTGCGTATCGAATTCGCGGACGTGTGGGCTTTTGACGGAATTCAAATTGGTTGCGTGTGCGCGACGAATTTGATACATATTCATCGAAATTTACCGTATCGGCCTCTTTTCAAATTAGTCAATTACTTTGTGCATGTTCGTCAAATCGAGACGATACTTGCACCAACAGGACCGAATCGTTTTTTCTGGTCCTGTATGCCAAGTTTGGTCCGATTCTGAGACAATTAACCGGATTGCCGTTTTGCGAGCCCCACGATCCGACTCATTGGGCGAAATTGTGTACGGCCCACCGGAATCCAACTTTGGACATATGGTTGGATTTGTCTTGTCAAACCGGACCCGTAGACATGTAGTTTTTTTACTTTAGAGACCATAGGTGCTGGCATATTTTTTGGTACAAAGTGGGTCCAACGGCGAACACCATTTTGGCCCAAAATTACCGTTTTGTCCCTGTGTCCAGAATTGGACTTATGGGTAGGCTATTCTAGCTATTTTTTTATTTTAGGAATGTTAGCAATGTCTGTTTTAGCATCCGAAGACAGTTGTAGGAGTTCAGCTTTCGCGAACATTTGATCTAACAGATTATTTAGACATGGTTGAGTCTACACCAGGCAAGTACACCTTGCCAAAATTTACAGTATTTATATGCTATTTCATATTACTATTCCTTTATGTCTTACTTGGTTACACATTGCTCCTGTTTCTCATGACCATTTTCTAGTTTTACGTGCACGTAGTTTTTACTCATTTTCTATATTACTTTTCTGTCTTTATTATCTTGTTCATGTATAGTAATAGTATTGCTATGCATGTGCCACATTTTCTTGACCTATTTGACTTGTACTTAACTTGGACATGACTAGATAGACTTGGCTTCCTAGTACCTTAGGAGAGAACATTTTATTAGTCGTGGCTATTGTCACCATCACTTTCCTGGAACAGGGTTATTTTTGACTTTTTTCTAATTACTATTATTAGTGTGGTTTCATATTATATCTTGAGTGCTAATTATTTTTGAAAACTAAACTTTATATTTTGGTTAGTTATTTAAATATTTAACATGGTGCATGTGTTATATTTTGAATATAACTGATGGTTAGCTTTAATTAGAATAGTGGTTAGTGATCCTAGAAGACCCAAATTCACTTGTCATGACCACCCAATAAGATGATTAGGACTAGCTTAAATGAACTTTAGTTAGTCTCTAGCTAGATTAGAAGATCTAGTTAGAAAACTTGACTAAACACTTAATTAGGAAGAGAGGTTTAATCCCTAACTTGTCATAACTAAATAGATGGGTGTAGTGGACCTTTCCCCTTGACCAAAACCCTAATCCTAACATCATATGGCAGCCCATATTTTTATAAAATCCTACTTCATCTTCTTTCTCCTTCCATTTTTTATTTCAAGCCCCAATTTAGGAGCTTTTCTCCCAAATTGCTCCTACAACCAAATTGACCCAAATTTGTTTTATTCTATTTTCCTTGGAGAGGAGAAGCCCCTATTGGCTAGCTAAGAAGGGATTGGAAGGATTTGGATCCTTGAAGCTTGGTGGAGATCTAGATCTAGGAATTTTATATTGGGAATCCATCTCCCTTTTGGTATGAGCTCTCTAAACCCTTCCATATCATTTCATTAGTGTAACTACATTCATTTAAGACCTCATTTACATTAGGGTACCATTAGAGAGGAGTTGAGGCTCTCCTCTTTCTATTTGAAGGTTTTTTCCATTTCATTTTGATACAAATTGGAGAAATCGAATTTGTGACCACCAAGTGTTCGATACGTGTCCCCAAAGGAACTTCGTATCCTTTTTGAGTCGAGATTGGGTGTATGTATCCTAAATAGGATACATGGTATTGTGTCATGGTATATCATAATACACATGGTTAGATTTGGGTATAGACATGTGTTTCTTTTGTCCAAACAACCCAAATTCGTCATAATATTCATCCACATTTTTAGTAGCCATAGTAACTTAGAAATGCCATAACTTTTAGCTCAGAACTCCGATTAATCTCCCTTTTTTAAAAAAATCGTATCGAAGTTAGCTTTTCAAATATATATATTAATAGGCCAAAATCGTTCTACAACTTTCTGTAAAACTATTTGAGTGTCAGCTGTCCGAAAGACGAACGCGTTTCGATGTTTTTGCGATTTCGGGAGCTTTCGGACACGAAAATATGATCCGTTTGAAGTTTCGAAAAGCTAATACGAAGGGTTACAACATACTTTAATCCTAGAATTTAGTGAAGGTCTAATTGGTACAATATTGAATTTAAGTAGAAAAGTGAATATACGATATAGGCATTTTGTGTAACCTATGAGCCTATGTAGTATAGATATTAAGTGAATGTAGGTACCATAGGTTGTCGAGTATATGTATGATATAGTACATATATATATATATATATATATATATATATATATATATATATATATATATATATATTTAAAATATATAATATATAATATATATATATATATATATAAAATATATATATATATATATATATATATATATATATATATATATATATATATATATATATATATATATATATATTATTGTTATGTAATATATGTTAGTTAGTGTGTGTTAATGTTGATACAAATGGTTATCAAGTAAGCCAAATATAGATAAGTTATGTGTCAAGGTATTAAAGTTTTGGGCAAGGTACTAGTGTGATACTTGGGTACCATGAGGATATTGGTATCATGACACTCAAGTATCATGAGTAAGGATAAGAGAGTATTGGAACTTGAGTAAGGTATCATATTTGGTATCAAGTATTAGTATTATAGTTAGTTGGGATATGTTAGAGTTATCTTAGAAGTTAAGATAATTAGTGTATATAGATATCTTAGTATCTATGATATATTAGAGTTAGAAGATTAGATGATTAGTTAGTGTCTAGTAGATGTTAGAGTTAAGATATATAGTATCTTTGGAGTAGATAGTATATCTTAGATTTACCTTTACCTTAAGGTAATGGTTTACCTACAAGAAAAGGTATTGTGTTTACCTTCAAGGTAAATGGGTCTACCTAGATACTAAAGTTAGATGTTAAGATATTGGTTAGCTAGTAGCTTAGGGTAGTTACTAGATATCTAAGATAGATATTAGTATCTAAGGTATTTATACCTAGACTAAGGTATTGGTATTGGGATACCAATAGGACCAATGTATATTGGTATATGTTATGGGTAGGTAAAGGTAATGGTATATGTAATAGGCATTGGGTACATCCATGTATATATAAAGAATAAATTGGCTAAAGTAATCCTAAATAGTAGGTAACTAGTAAAGATGTAAGATATATGTATTGATACTTGTTAATATTAGCTATTATGGCTAATACCTTCAAGGTATATACCTAGAAACGAGGTATTGACTAGCATGGATTAAAAAATCTAGTTTACGAGGTATTAACCTTAGAACTAAGGTATTAACTAATAGTTAAGTATTTGATATATGGGCTAAGGGTAAGTGGATAGTATCTGTAGATGTTATATGTGATTGGGGCTACCATAGTATATATGGCTTGTTGAGAATTCATGCATGATATATATGTATATGATATAGTACTATAAGGTATCCTAGAGTATGTGGATCTATGGTTAGAATTATGACTAGCTTAGATAGAGTTGACCCCTTTGACTAGACAGTTGACGAAATCCTAGATGTTGACTTAGTTTGACTAAGAGTTGACCAAGGGTTGACTTTTGACCTAGAGAGGCATAGTATCATGTAGATTGTATTGTACATTTAATTATTATACATTGAATACATTATAACATAAATTGCTCTAAATAGGACATTGTGACTCCAGTTCGGACATCTGTATGCATTAGTCGCTCAGGGTATCAAACGAGTATATTCTCTGATAGTTCTTTCATTTACTTGGTGATTATTGTATTTTAGTTCTAGTTAGTTCTATTTGATGTCTACTATGAGTCTTGGCACGATTGTACACGGATTGGTATTGTCATTAGATTTTTAGTCATAAGATGTTACCTTAACTCATCGCGATGGTATCGAATATTGTTCTTGTTGGTATTGGATAACATTGGATATATTGGTATCGAATACTGTTCTTGTTGGTATTAGATAATATTGGTTAACATTGGCTAGTAACGTGTTATGGTTGTGTCACGACCCGCACCCTAGAGTAAGATACATGAACTGCTGAAAGAAAATGTACGCTGTAAAAGAGATAGCTGTAATGAAATATCTACTGTATATAGAGAACTGTAGTGACTAGTGATGTAGAGTACAAGATAGGCATGTGAATGGCTAGAATTTATACATGATCTACTGAGTTTGCACATGACTACTTTGGAATTATTCACATGTCCACTTCTACTCCCCCGTTTCCCCAATCAATACACAAGGATCTATACAAGTTACGTTATTATACATGATATCACATGGGGCCCATGAAAGGGTGCACATGATAGTATACATGAAGGCTCAGTAAACATGAGAGTACATGATCACATGAGTGTACATGAATAATGGAAGCATAGGAGTACATGATGATAGTGAAACACACATAACATGAAGTACCCGATGCTCCCGAGGGGGATAACATCTCATGTAAAGATCCATATAGTACCAATCCGTGTTACCAACGTGACAGCAACAAGTAAAGTAATCTAGAGCGAGAAGTAAAGCCTGAACAAGTATGAAACGGTCAGAGAATGTACTCGCCTGCTGAATGAATGTCTGTAGAGAGTATGCTGTCTGAGGAGAGGTGTCTGGCTCCTGATCAGAGCAACACAAGTCACAATGTGTTCTAAATAGTAAATATGAAGTCTACTATGCAAACTACATGATTCTAGGTCAATCTGGTCAAAAGTCAACTCTTGGTCAACTCTGGTCAACTCTAAAGTCAAACTAGTCAAGGTTAAGTCAATACTAGTCAAACTAGTTAGGGTTTTAGTCAAACTAGTCAAACTAGTTGATTTAGGTCATTCCTAGTCATTTCTAGGTGAACTAGGTCAACTTTGACCTAAGGTTGACTTTGGTCAACCCTTAGTAATCAAGGGTCAATATGTGGTTTTGGGTCATTAGGGCTAGCCCCAAGCCATAGGCTAGTAATCCTAGGCCATAGGCCATTGTCAAAGATTATTGGTTATAGGTTTTCATCTAAACCTATACCTTAACAAGTTATACATATATATATAATATCACTATATCTATATATATATATATAATTAGACACTAGCTACCCATATATCAAATATGAATATCATATATAGTACAAACCCACACTCACACCTATATACATATAACACTATGTATGACATAGTGAGACCTAACACAAATATATATATATCACTTATATATATACATATATATATATATATATATATATATATATCTATATATATATATATATATATATATATATCAATCTATATACATATATTACTTATATATATAGATAGATAGGAGAGAGAGACTTAGAGTGAGTGAGAGAGTGAAAGAGAGAGAGGGCTACAGTGAGAGAGAGAGACTGGAATAGGGTCAGGACAGGGGGGGGGGGGGGGTTTCCAGAACCTGGAACCACACTCACACCCAAACACACACACACAGGATACATACATACATATGTACATACATGCACAACTACACACACACACAACCAAATCTCCCCAAAATCGACCCACACCCTCAATTACATGTATACTTCACATCTACACTCTAAAATACACTAGTCCAATACATTAAACCTACACAAAACCGAATTGAAATTCGATTTTCAAAACTGGGATTTAATCCCCAAAACTGTGACTGTGCACAGTTGCACTGAAATGGGATAATTCGATTTTCACTCAACCCAACGAGCTAAGGCTCGCAACCTAGGGTTGGTAACTGACACCCCACACATATACTAGTGTCCTAGGACACTGACACGACACCACGACACCGTTTCGCGTGTCCAAACACGCAAAACACTCAATCGGGTAAGCTTCTGATACGTGTACACAGGACAGTGTCGTGCACGTGTTCCACGCACTCGTAGACACACCACGAGACACGACACGTCTCGTGGTCATGCACACGTGTAGCCCACCTATAGGGCTACACGATGGACACTCTGCTACGTGTCCACGACACTCGTGGACACGATACGAAAGCCGTATCAGTCGTGAAAACACGACTGTTACGCGCGTTTCAGACCGCGTCGTGCACGCGGTTGCACGTCTCGTGCTCGCGACACAGGACGCAACACACCACGTGCTCGTGTCCTCGTGTACGCCTCATATAGGGCTACACTCTCGTGTCACTACGAGGTGTCATCGTGTCGTGTCCGTGCGACACGAGACACTCGAAGTTGGTGTCTGTGCGTGTGTGCGTGACCAGTGCGTGTCCCGTGCGAGTGAGTTTTCTCACTCGACACGACACGACACCACACGAGACTTTGGGGGCATGTTCGCAGACATTGCCCCCTTGTCTGTGACAATTTTTACGTGTCCTAATGGCCTGTGCTGTGCACACTAAAGGTCGGGTAGCAGGGCATTACTGTGCACTTGTGCACAGTGTGTCCTATCGGGTTCGTGTCCAATTTGGACACGGACACTGCATTGGTTTGTGTGCAGAAGACTAGGGTTAGGGTTAGGAATCCTAGGACTAGGTTTTTGTATAAAAAGTTTTGTAAAAACTGGAAGTCCTCTCCTTTGAGGCATTCAACCAAACACCTATAATAAATCCATGATACGTGTCCGATACGGACACCAAATCACATCAAAATCCCACCAAACTTTACCCACAGTATTGTTATCCCTATATGAATGCATTTATGAAAGAAAAACAGGAATTTGACTAGGTTTGGATATATTTACCTATTGGTGAAATTCCAAGGAAAATCAATAAAAAGAGGGTTGTGTGATCTCCACTTCGATGATGCCCAAGCTCCCAAATTCTAGATTTCTTGCTTCCCTTAGCTCCCTAGATGTTGTAGGGTTCCAATGCAAAAGACTAGAGTCAATTTGGATCACAAATGATCAAGTTATGAAGGTTTGTAGAAAATGGAATTTTTGTGGATTAAAATTCATGCAATTTTATTCATGAATTAATCCATGGGGTATTTATCAAGGGTGGGCTGCCAAGGGGGGTTTCCTTGGCCGGCCAAGGCATGGGGGGGTGTCCTTGCCCTTCCTTCTAGGCTAAGTCAAAGACTTTTGGTAAAGGGTGTGATATTTTGCATGTTTTGTGCAAAATATCAATAAAGTTAATATCTAGATATTAACTTACTTTATCCCATGACCAAACATCACCCTAATGACTCTAGGTTAGTGGCTAACTTCTAGTTTAGGGTAGGATAGGTTAGTGACTAATCATGAGACCTACCAAGAATTAAATAATATAAAAATCACATAATCACAAATTAAGTCTAGAAAATTACCAAAATACCCTTTTGGTCAAAAACCCATAATTTGATGTTCTAAGCCTATGGCTAAGCTATCATGGTCATGGCAACTTCTAGGTTAGAGAAAACTAGGGTTTACACTAAGTTATACTAACCAAAATCACAAAGTCATAAGTCATGACTTAGCATGACTTAGAAGATGGTTTAACTTAACTAAAATCACCAGAAAATCATACCATGACTAAAATACCACTAATAAATAATAAAAATAATAAATTTTCAAAAATCCCCAATTTCAGAAAACAGGGTGTTACAAGTCTACCCACCTTAAAATAATTTCGTCCTCGAAATTTAGATGGTCGTACTCCTCCTAGGTCAAACCTCCAACAATCAGGGACGAAGCCACTACCTAGGCAACATACAAGGTCAACAAGCAAAATATGGGTAGTAGACCTATACTGGGTCATGTCCAAAAATTGGTTGGCAGTTTTAGGTCATAAGGTGTTCTTAAGTCAAATCGAAGCCAAAAGTAACTCCATGGGGTAAATCAGGATGGAGCCTCGGGTCAGGAAAATCGTACTAAGCAAATGAAGCACACAATGGTATGCCTGAGTGGGACACTAAGGTCATGGGTGTAGTATGTCATGTCTAGGTCATGTATGTGAAATTAGTTTTGAGAAAACTAGTCTTATGCTCCAAATTTAAAAGTGACGGTAACGTGTCTACGGTGATCAAAATTTAGAGTGGGAAAGGTCTTATGGCCTAAATTGAACCAAAAATCGTGATAAAATAGTGGTACCAGGGGGACAGGTTAAATGGAACAGTATGTGGTCTCATCTAGGTGCACTAGTCATTCTAGATCAATACTGTCCTATGGTATCAATACGTACAAGCAATCTAAGGTGTCCAATTTGGGAAGGTAAGGAAACAACAATCATCAAGGCTATAGGCCGTCTACCATCCTATATGAAAAATGGATCATTAACAAGTAAGGAATCATTAAAGTTACCATTCCATAAAAAGAAAATTGAAAATTTAGGTACAACAATCACAAATAGATTTTTGTCTTGACATGATCTAAGTTGATCAATTTCAAGATAAACTGGGATTTGGGCAAGATGGGAAATCAATGAAATCAAGTATGAGCACGAGCATCCAATGATGAAGATCCAGGTCATGATTAAATTTAATCCAACTAGATATGAATACGAGGTTCATAGGTGATAAAATAATTCCAAGGAAAATTGTCAAGGCTGTTGCGGACAAGATTCTAGGACAAGTTTAACTGTCTCCATCCACGTAGATTAATATATGAAAAGCGAACCAAAAATGCAATAGGTTGATCAGACCATCATGTGCCGGTTCTGATTAGATAATATGTTAGAGGGTGCGCACCCAATAAAATATATCATGATCAAGCTCAAAAAGGATAAGCTTGTAAAACTAAGGATAGATTTGTAGCATAAGATATAAGTAAGGGTAGAAAAGATAAAAGAAGACATATAGTCCAAGATCCTTAACCAATCGGGTCAAGCTTTCAAGATAAGGTACAAGATTAAGCATTCGAGGGTTCAAGCAGAACACCATCACATGCCAGGTCGAAAGGATTGAGCCAAGGTGGATCTCTAATTGAAATAAGAATTAATTTAGTATCATGGTAGAGGTTATAGTTTAGCCATTTGACTAGAAAATCATGTCAAGAAAATAGAGTACGGGGAGACGGGTTTTAGTGGGACATGGAATACCTACATGAAGGTAGGCTAGTCTAGGTCTTACATGTGAAGTTCGTTAGAAGGTAACAGCTAGTATTATACTCCGAATATCCAAGTCACGGTAAAGGACGTCCAATGATCTAGAACAGAAAGTGGGAGTTCAAGACGTGACAATTGATGCAAAATAAAAGAAGACCAAGTTAACGCAGGGAATAAAATTAATTAGGAGTCCAGTAAATAATTTAGGAACACAGTCCTAGGGATAGATAGGCTACTAGATGGATATAGTTTAGGGTTCGATCAACCCAAGGTCAAAGGTTAGAAGGTCTCAATAAAGTCCTGATTTGAGGAAATGTCGAGTAAGTCAGGTTTGGGATACAGTCACATAGTTTGGTAGAAAGAGTTTAAGCAAGATGCAAAAATATAAGGGGGACAGTTCATTTCAAGGGAAGGCAATTAGCAAGAGAATTAGATGGCAAGAAACAGATGAGGGTTTTCTCATAAATGTGATTGAGTACCTTAAAAATATCATTCTAATACAAAAATTTAAATCAACAACTACAAAAATTTTAAAATCATCAACTAACACCAGGATTCAAAGTTCTACAGTGAATCCTCAAAAATCAAATTTAATCAAGGGAGAAGGAGTTTAAATCGTAATTCA
This sequence comes from Iris pallida, assembly GCA_029216955.1. Lineage (NCBI taxonomy): Eukaryota > Viridiplantae > Streptophyta > Magnoliopsida > Asparagales > Iridaceae > Iris > Iris pallida. The sequence continues at coordinate 14,892 of JANAVB010016482.1, forward strand.
AAATGAGATTCTCAAGGGTCATCCCCGGAATCTCTCAAGGTATCCTATCAGTGATTGAGTATCCATTCTCTCTAAGCCTATTCCTTAATTCTATCGCAGGCTGTAGTGATACTCTAGTTCGAATACCACTACATAAACTCGACCTGCATGGGCCACCACTAAAAACGTGTCATGACCCGCACCCTAGAGTAAGATACATGAACTGCTGAAAGGAAATGTACGCTGTAAAAGAGATAGCTGTAATGAAATATCTACTGTATATAGAGAACTGTAGTGACTAGTGATGTAGAGTACAAGATAGGCATGTGAATGGCTAGAATTTATACATGATCTACTGAGTTTGCACATGACTACTTTGGAATTATTCACATGTCCACTTCTACTCCCCCGTTTCCCCAATCAATACACAAGGATCTATACAAGTTACGTTATTATACATGATATCACATGGGGCCCATGAAAGGGTGCACATGATAGTATACATGAAGGCTCAGTAAACATGAGAGTACATGATCACATGAGTGTACATGAATAATGGAAGCATAGGAGTACATGATGATAGTGAAACACACATAACATGAAGTACCCGATGCTCCCGAGGGGGATAACATCTCATGTAAAGATCCATATAGTACCAATCCGTGTTACCAACGTGACAGCAACAAGTAAAGTAATCTAGAGCGAGAAGTAAAGCCTGAACAAGTATGAAACGGTCAGAGAATGTACTCGCCTGCTGAATGAATGTCTGTAGAGAGTATGCTGTCTGAGGAGAGGTGTCTGGCTCCTGATCAGAGCAACACAAGTCACAATGTGTTCTAAATAGTAAATATGAAGTCTACTATGCAAACTACATGATTCTAGGTCAATCTGGTCAAAAGTCAACTCTTGGTCAACTCTGGTCAACTCTAAAGTCAAACTAGTCAAGGTTAAGTCAATACTAGTCAAACTAGTTAGGGTTTTAGTCAAACTAGTCAAACTAGTTGATTTAGGTCATTCCTAGTCATTTCTAGGTGAACTAGGTCAACTTTGACCTAAGGTTGACTTTGGTCAACCCTTAGTAATCAAGGGTCAATATGTGGTTTTGGGTCATTAGGGCTAGCCCCAAGCCATAGGCTAGTAATCCTAGGCCATAGGCCATTGTCAAAGATTATTGGTTATAGGTTTTCATCTAAACCTATACCTTAACAAGTTATACATATATATATAATATCACTATATCTATATATATATAATTAGACACTAGCTACCCATATATCAAATATGAATATCATATATAGTACAAACCCACACTCACACCTATACATATAACACTATGTATGACATAGTGAGACCTAACACAAATGTATATATATCACTTATATATATAATATATATATATATATATATATATATATATATTATATATCATATAATATATATAATCAATCTATATATATTATATCAATCTATATACATATTTACTTATATATATTAATAGATGAGGAGAGAGACTTAGAGTGATGAGAGAGTGAAGAGAGAGGGCTACAGTGAGAGAGAGACTGGAATAGGGTCAGGACAGGGGGGGGGGGGGGGGGGGGGGTGTTTCCAGAACCTGGAACCACACTCACACCCAAACACACACACACAGGATACTACATACATATGTACATACATGCACAACTACACACACACACAACCAAATCTCCCCAAAATCGACCCACACCCTCAATTACATGTATACTTCACATCTACACTCTAAAATACACTAGTCCAATACATTAAACCTACACAAAACCGAATTGAAATTCGATTTTCAAAACTGGGATTTAATCCCCAAAACTGTGACTGTGCACAGTTGCACTGAAATGGGATAATTCGATTTTCACTCAACCCAACGAGCTAAGGCTCGCAACCTAGGGTTGGTAACTGACACCCCACACATATACTAGTGTCCTAGGACACTGACACGACACCACGACACCGTTTCGCGTGTCCAAACACGCAAAACACTCAATCGGGTAAGCTTCTGATACGTGTACACAGGACAGTGTCGTGCACGTGTTCCACGCACTCGTAGACACACCACGAGACACGACACATCTCGTGGTCATGCACACGTGTAGCCCACCTATAGGGCTACACGATGGACACTCTGCTACGTGTCCACGACACTCGTGGACACGATACGAAAGCCGTATCAGTCGTGAAAACACGACTGTTACGCGCGTTTCAGACCGCGTCGTGCACGCGGTTGCACGTCTCGTGCTCGCGACACAGGACGCAACACACACGTGCTCGTGTCCTCGTGTACGCCTCATATAGGGCTACACTCTCGTGTCACTACGAGGTGTCATCGTGTCGTGTCCGTGCGACACGAGACACTCGAAGTTGGTGTCTGTGCGTGTTGCGTGACCAGTGCGTGTCCCGTGCGAGTGAGTTTTCTCACTCGACACGACACGACACCACACGAGACTTTGGGGGCATGTTCGCAGACATTGCCCCCTTGTCTGTGACAATTTTTACGTGTCCTAATGGCCTGTGCTGTGCACACTAAAGGTCGGGTAGCAGGGCATTACTGTGCACTTGTGCACAGTGTGTCCTGTCGGGTTCGTGTCCAATTTGGACACGGACACTGCATTGGTTTGTGTGCAGAAGACTAGGGTTAGGGTTAGGAATCCTAGGACTAGGTTTTTGTATAAAAGTTTTGTAAAAACTGGAAGTCCTCTCCTTTGAGGCATTCAACCAAACACCTATATTAAACCCATGATACGTGTCCGATACGGACACCAAATCACATCAAAATCCCACCAAACTTTACCCACAGTATTGTTATCCCTATATGAATGCATTTATGAAAGAAAAACAGGAATTTGACTAGGTTTGGATATATTTACCTATTGGTGAAATTCCAAGGAAAATCAATAAAAAGAGGGTTGTGTGATCTCCACTTCGATGATGCCCAAGCTCCCAAATTCTAGATTTCTTGCTTCCCTTAGCTCCCTAGATGTTGTAGGGTTCCAATGCAAAAGACTAGAGTCAATTTGGATCACAAATGATCAAGTTATGAAGGTTTGTAGAAAATGGAATTTTTGTGGATTAAAATTCATGCAATTTTATTCATGAATTAATCCATGGGGTATTTATCAAGGGTGGGCTGCCAAGGGGGTTTCCTTGGCCGGCCAAGGCATGGGGGGGGGGGGGGGGTGTCCTTGCCCTTCCTTCTAGGCTAAGTCAAAGACTTTTGGTAAAGGTGTGATATTTTGCATGTTTTGTGCAAAATATCAATAAAGTTAATATCTAGATATTACTTACTTTATCCCATGACCAAAACATCACCCTAATGACTCTAGGTTAGTGGCTAACTTCTAGTTTAGGGTAGGATAGGTTAGTGACTAATCATGAGACCTACCAAGAATTAAATAATATAAAAATCACATAATCACAAATTAAGTCTAGAAAATTACCAAATACCCTTTTGGTAAAAACCCATAATTTGATGTTCTAAGCCTATGGCTAAGCTATCATGGTCATGGCAACTTCTAGGTTAGAGAAAACTAGGGTTTACACTAAGTTATACTAACCAAAATCACAAAGTCATAAGTCATGACTTAGCATGACTTAGAAGATGGTTTAACTTAACTAAAATCACCAGAAAATTATACCATGACTAAAATACCACTAATAAATAATAAAAATAATAAATTTTCAAAAATCCCCAATTTCAGAAAACAGGGTGTTACAGGTTGGATCCATCGTATCAGTCGGGGCGGAGGTAATGCTAGTTAGATATGTGATCAAGAACGATTGGCAAATAGTGTAATCATCGGCTACTAGCTAAGCATACATTGCACGTATGGTTGAGCCAGCCTTAGTGTAAGCATTGAATATCCCAAGCCGATCACATATCCAACTGGTATTCCAAAACACATTGTCTATTACAGTTGTATACATTCAATTCACTATTACATTATTCTATCTTGATAAGTAGTTCTTTTCCATTATTTGTTCTCACATATTTCTGTCTATCTTACCATGTTCATCAATATAACTGTCTATAATTATTTTATAGTCCTTGTCATTTACTTGTGATTTCTAGATGAGATGTGTTCGTTCCATCCTGACTGATATGTTGACAAAATATTACAGATAATATAGATGACTGTCCTACCTTCTACGAGGCATACGAGGGTGGCACACAAGAGCCTGAGGAGGATCTAGGTTAGTAGATATTGCCCAGTTATAGTTTAGAAGTTTAGTTTTCATGTTGTATCGGATTGTTCCGATTGTTAGATGAGGCTTATTTATATCCAAGATATGTATTTATTTGTGTTGGACACCTAAACTTGTGTGATGTGATAACTCTACTATTTATTCAGTTTCTTCCTTTTATCTAATTCCATATCGTGTTCTATCTTCCTTAGACTTGTGATTGAGATTATATAGTTGAGATGTCATATTATACCTCCGTGCGGAGATGACAGGTTATATGATTCAGATTGTTAGTTAATAGATATTGTAGATGACCTATACAGCGTTCTACCGTCGATACTGCGGCATAGGCTGGAGTACCCACGTTCTCGTGCCCCTAAATAGGGTGCGGGTCGTGACAGCTATACCTCTATTCTTAGTGCCTCCCTAAGTTACGATAGAGAACCTATTATAGGACTATTAGTGCCTCCCCGGACTACGATTTTTAGCTATGATTAATATTATATTCTCATGACATGTCACCATCCATAGAGTTTCTTTACGTGTTATTCTTTCCTCGATTGGTTATTCTAATATTTCTTGCATGCGGTTTACTGTACAGTAGGCATATATTATATGTCTTGCTAGTCCTCTGAGGACCTGGTTATCTCTCCAGGCTTAGTTAGAGACGAGGACTACCCAGAGGTAGACAGTTCTGGAGTCGAGGCAGGTGACGTACCTTCGCAGGAGGACGAGATAGTAGCTGAAGACTTCTCTTGAGACATGTCTCTTTTAGACTTGATACTTTATTTTCTTCCTCTTTCAGTTGACATGTTGTTGATTATTTATTTCTTTATACTGTAGTTTTGGGATGTCTTACCCGCACAGTTATTATTTCTATTTCATGTTGGACAGATCTTTCTTAATAGTATCATTTTATTGGACTTGATATCTCGTGTCTTATTTTCTATGTGGATGAGATTAGCTGTGACCTGTGACTTGTATTGTATTGTTGGGTTGTTATCATGATTTACAGCTTAAGCATTTTGCTAACGGGCTTACTTTGAGATTTGACCCATTGGTGAAGTATTGCTGTCATGTACCGTATCCTAGTCCTATACGTATTTTGGGACTGAAACGTTACACAACATGGTGCAAGGAGGAAACTCACTACCAGAATAAGGCACTTTAGCGACGCCTAAAGATGTCGCTAAAATGCCAAAAGACGTCGCTAAACCATTGTGGCGACGTATTTAGCGACGTCTTCCTCTTATCGCGGAAACCTTAGTCGTTGTTTGAAAAGACGTCACTGATCGTCGCCAACACCGACGTTTACCGACGCAAAGATACGTCGGTAATATACCGACGTTTACCGTCGTTTCATTGATAAACTGGCAACGTTTATGATGTCGCTATACGTCGGTATTCCTTGGGAAAATTACCGACATTTTCTGATGTCACTATGCGTCGGTATATAGTACCAACATTTTGTGATGTCGCTGTATGTCGGTATATCCTGATAAAATGAGGTAAAATCTTGGGATATTTAGCGATGGCTACCAACGTTTACCGACACATACCAACGAAAATGACGTAGTTATACGTCGGTAAACTGGCAATATATGCCATTTTAGTGACGTCTACCGACGCAATGTGCCGTCGGAAAGTGTCGGTAAACGTCGGTTGACGTCGCTAAATTTAAAAAATAAACAAAAATAAACTGTAGTATGCAGTTTTCTCCACAGAATCATTTTCTGCCTGCAGTTTAATCTGAAACACAATACACAAGAAAATTTTATCCCTGGGTTCGCCGACCCCTTCGGTGGAACACTCAACACCGGTAAATTAACATCCAAATGAAACGAATAACATAAAATAACCATAGTCCCACAACATATATAAACTAATATCCAAATTGTTACGGCTCTACACAACCAATAACCAATGTATCTATGCAACCAACAAACAAGTGTCACAAACAAACAAAGAAAAAACAAGTACTGAAACACTCAATACAAACAGTCCTAACTCGGACTACTGGGGATCTGGAGCAGTAGGGGGCTCGCCGCGACGAAGGATAAGAAAAGTTCATAGTCCTCCTATGAAATCGACACCGATGAAGAAGGTAGTGACGTCGGTGGAGTCGGTGTCGATGAAGAAGGTAGTGGCGCCGGCGGAGTCGACGATGATGAAGGCGCACCGGAGGACGATAACGCTCCAACGCTGCAAGTCGCTCGTGGTATGAATCTATGGTAGATAACATTCTACCACTGCTATCAGCCACCGAATCCTGTACCAATCTCAACCTCTCGCCCATGGTCATCTGTGATTCCTGCAGATCCGATACGATGTGCTCCGTCGACGCTCTAAGATCGGTGACGCTCGCTCTGTCCGCTCAGTCACATACCGGAGCTCCATATTGCTGCGGTCGAGCGCATCCAATCGTACTATAAGCGCAGGCTCATCCGACTGGTGTTGAGACTGGTCTTGAATCCGTCGTAGCAGCTCGTCCCGAAGAGTCTCCATCATCTGGTGGACTCGGGCAGACTCCTGGGACGGCTGTGGACCGTGCACACTAGTGGGGGATGCCCTAGAGGACTGGCTCGCAACTAGGGTGCTATAGGATCCCGTACCGTATTACGTACCCCTACGGAGGCCACCAGCGGCGGTCATCCACAGCTCGTCCGTCGACGGAGCTTGAGTGGGCTGCGAGAAAGTACCGGTCTCTCCCGCAGTAGGTGCACTAGCAGGCGCCCGATCCTGAAGCCTCTGATACTCGGCCTAAAAAGTATGTATAGTACTCTATGATTTCTAATTTATAATTTCTAATTAATTACTTATATTACTAACTACATGAATATTTATTTGTATGCATATTTACTAAGTTATATTAAAATTAACACGAAGTATTATAACTAACAAATAGTATTGTAATACTTACATAGGCTTGCACGGCTCTCTCGTCAATAAGGGCTTCGCCCTTCCGATGGGTGGCCAGGAAGACGGTCACCATGTCGGCGTTACCGACCATCCTTACCTGTAATTAAATATATTATCTTAGTAATAATTTATCGGATTTGCATTAAAATAATATTTTTGAAAGAAAAATACGTACCAGACGACGAAAATATTTCGTCATCGGAATCGACCCACCGTACCACTTCGAGGCATGCTGCCTAGCCGCCTTGGCCTTCTTAGACTTTTCTTGTACCTTGGCTCGTTGAATCGAGCCTTCATCGCATCCCACTGATCAGGGGTGATCCAACCTTGGATCGG
>JANAVB010016483.1:0-17500 GCA_029216955.1 Iris pallida
ATATATAATATATATATATATTAATAATATATATATATATATATATATATATATATATATAAAATACTAAATATATATTATATATATATATATATATATTAATATATATATTTAGATTTTATATATATATATATATATATATATATATATATATATATATATATATATATTATAATATAAATATATATATATATATTATATATATATATATATATGTATATGTCTTTTTGTATATATATTATTATATATACTGTTTTATATATATTGTGTACAGTATTGTATATGAATATATATTTTTATTTTGCATTTCTATATATATATATATATATATATATTTATTTTTTTTATTATTTATTTACATGTATATATAGATAACGTATGAAATTGAGATGCTCGATCCCCCTCCCCCCCCCCGATCCTCGCCCCCCCCCCCCCCTTCCCCCCTGGCATCCTCCACCGTCCGGCGCCCCCGCCCTCCCGCCCGACAGTCAGCCGGCTCTGACGCACTCCCCCTTCGCTCGCCGACTCCGTCGCGGTCGCCACCGCCATGTGTCCCCGTGCCTCGCCTCTTCTCCTCCGAGGCGGGAGGCCCCCTCGTCCGGCAGTTTGGTCCCGGCCCGGCCGTTCCCGCTTCGGGCTGCGGCTTCGGCCCCCCCCCCCGATCCTCCCTTCCCTCGATTCTGGGACCCCGTCCTCCCCGGAGTTCCCCCTCCTCACTTGCCGTCGGGCCAGCCAGTGCCGGAGGGATCCATCTGCTCACTCTCTCCCCTTGCCGGGATGCCCCGGCCGCGCCGTGTCCCGCCGTCTCGGAGGCGTATGACGGGGTTCTCATCGACTCGGAAGGAGTAGATGGCCAGACCCCCGTCGCTCTTGTTCCCGCCGGCCGGCGTCCCACCTCTCCTTCCCCCAACCGGCCGGTTTCCACTCCCTCCTGCCTCCTCGTGCCCGTTGGCCGCAGGAGCTCGTCGCCCTGGTCGACCGCTCCTCGGAGCTGCTCCGGCAGACCCACCCCGCGGTGGCGCCACCGCTGTGCTGGCCGCCCACCTCCTCCAAGGGTGCAGCTCATCTAGCCTCGCCGGCGGTTGCATCTCCTCTCTGGTGGCCTCGGCTCTCCGCTCCCGGCGTCCAACGTCCGGTTGTCGCCACCCGATAAGAACGTCCTCGGTTCCCCTCCGGTGGCGTATGTAGGTACGATGGCGTCCCTTCCATCAGGTCATCCCACGTGGGCCTACATCCACGGGGGGAGCGAGCCTCGGGCTCCGAGCGTTGACGCTATCGTCTCGGCGTCCTCGTACGGCCCGCCAGTTTCTCCGAGCGCGCCTGTTGATCTCACTTCGTGTTGCGCAGGGATCGTTTCTGCTGTGGGCCCCTGCACAGTGGAGCAGCACGTGGGCGCCTACATTACGCTGTCTCTTGACCCGCTCAAGCGCGCAGGACTTCCTGCAGCTCCCCTTGCACAGCACGTGGGCCCCTTCCTCGTGGCCGCCTCCTCTCACCCTCTTACGCAGTTGATACAGTGCAGGTTGACCCCCCCTTTCGAGAGCCCCCAGGCACATCAATCGGCCTCTTCGGCCGTGTCATCCGGTAGCGGAAGACCATCCTCCCCCTCCCTTGTCCCCAGCCCTGGCACAGCGATTGCGCCCCCGGTCGCTCCCTCGTGGCCCAACTTCGCCCACTCCCGGTTGGGCCTGCCCCCCCCCGGCCGCTCCCCGGCCCCCTCCGGTCGTGGATCTACCTCCTCCTCCCCCTCATCTGTCCCTGCCCGGGTGTGTCTCGCGGTGCCCTCTCGGACCGCCCCCTGCTGGGTCAGGCCCCGGTTCCACAGGCTGTCGCCGACGATGTTCTCTCCCCCCTACAGGCCTTTGCCTGCTCGGGCTCTTCCTTGGCGCAAGCCTCCTTTCCCCGACAGTTGCCGGTGTGGGCTCTCAGGCCGACGAACGTTCCTTTCCTCCGCCCCCGGCGGTGTTCTTCCGAGCTCCCCGGCAGACCCCCTCTCGCCGGGCCCTTGCCGATGCTGCCCCCTCTTTGAGTCGTGGAACGCCCTCTGGCCTGGACCCTTCGGCATCCAGCACCCTCCCCAGCACCCTCTTCTTTGCGGATGCCCTGAGGCCTGATCGGATTTGGTCTGGCCATTTTTCGGCCGCGGAAGTGGTCCTGCCAGACGTCAATCTGACGCCTCCGTCGGACGGATACCCTATCTGGGTCCCATTCTCCGGCGAGGAGTTCCGCTCACTCTGTTCCCCCTTCATCAGAACTTTGGTTCTCAAGTTCGGATCCGGATGCCTAAAATTTCTATCGTTCGGAAGGCCATCACCAGATGGGGTCTCTCGGCGTCATACCAGATAGCTCCTCTCGACCCCAAACACCTGTTCCATCATCTTACCTCCGACCAGGACTACAGCAAAGTATGGATGTAAGGCACGACCAAAATTGACACTAAATTTGCCAAAATTGTCAAATGGTCTCCGAATTTTAACCCCAAGATCGATTCGACCATCATCACCTCCTGGGTCACCCTTCCCAATCTTCCCTAGTGTACTTTCCTACCGCAGCCCTCAAGAGGATCGCCGGCTCTTTCGGAGTCCTTGTCGCCATCGCCGAAGAAATGAGAAACCTCTCTAAATGTAACTACGCAAAGATTTGCGTAGAGCTGGACCTCGCAAACGAGCCACCCAAAGTGATAGAGATAGAACTCGGAGATCAATCATTCAGTCAAGCGCTGGTTTACGACAACAGTATTATTTTCTGTCAACACTGCCAGATGTACGGCCACTCTCTACAACACTGCTTCCGCGCTCACCCAGAACTCAAGAAACCTGTCCTCAGGAAAGCACGCGATTCTGATGCGACACCGCCACCCCGCCCCACATCGCGGATCCACTCCAACCCCTCATCTCCTGATCGAGTTCCCCCACCCATTCCGTTTATGTCTCCGCACCTCCACCTTCTCTCGCCATCACTCTCCACAATTCCTACGGAGCGATAGACTCGGACTCAGCTGATGGCGCTCTAGCGTCGCAGGCCTCTGAGTGCCCCCTAACCCCCAATCCCCCCCACTCGCCATTACTCTTCTTAATTCCTTCGAAGCACTCAACTTTGATCCGGATGATTGCACTCCTGAGACACCCATCCCCGGTGGCCTCCCTAACCCCACACCCCTCCTCCTTCCGGCCTCGACATTGCCCCCCTCCAAAACCCCCCCGCCACCCCTCTCTCCCTCGCTGCCCCCCAAGCCTCCTCCTCCGATACTCCCAGTGTCCAGTCTTCGGTCGGCCTCAGATCGCTCTCCAACGGTGCGGTAGCCGGGGCTCCGTCCTACGCCGTTCCACCTCCCCCCTTCGATCAGCCACTTCCTCCGCGCCCGTCCTCCCAACTCACAAGAAGATTTTAAGGCTCAGAAAGCGGGGTTCCTCGATCGAGATAATCCTCTTGCGCTCTGGCGGAGTGCAAAGATTTGACATTTCCCCTTCGACAGTCGCAGTCGTTTACTCGAGTTCAGATAGAACTCTAGAACCGGTCAGCTCCAGTCCCGAAAACAACCCTCTCAAGAAAAGAAGAAATCCAAAAAATAAAGGCAGCGTACGACGATGACCGCGAGATCTGTCGCAAAGCTGCAAAACTCCTACCTCCTCCATAATGCCTAACATTCTTTCTTGGAATGTTTGAGGCATTGGGAATAAACAGACTATGAATCGGATCATCAGCCTTACCAAAGCTCATCGGATTGATTTACTAGTCATTATCGAACCCAAAATACAACACAAAAAATGAAAGAAATTCAACTCAAGCTGGGATTCCCTTCGCGATCTCCGGATGTCACGACATTTGGATCTTCTTCGCTGCTGACTTTCGCTTTGGCATTATCAACGACTCCCTCCAAGCCCTCTCCTGTTGGGTTGAGCACCCGCCTTCAATTCCCGTCCTCCTTTCGGCCATCCATGGTAGCTGCAGCATCCCGGAGCGTAAAGTTCTTTGGGAGCCTTTGTCGGACCCCTCCCTTCCTCACGACGATATGCCATGGCTTTGCATCGACGATTTTAACACGGTTTCTTGTAGAGAGGAGAAATCCGGTGGTCGTGACCCCCCTCACTCGGCCATGGAGGACTTCAACAATTTTGCCTTAACCGCCCACCTTTCCGCCATCCCCTTTCACGGCAACCAGTTCACTTGGTGCAACATGCATGATGGATCGCGTAGGCAGTACTCTCGCCTTGATCGTGCCATGGTGAATAATTGTTGGTCGGATTTGGGTTTGATCAGTAATCTGTCGCACCTGAACTCTACTGAATCTGACAATTCCCCCCTCTTTCTCGAGATTAACATCTCACACAATCGCATCAAAAATCCTTCCGCTTCCTTGACTTCTGGCGCCACCACCCCCAATTCATGCACATCGTGGAAGCGGCTTGGGCTTCGGTCACCCACCCGGATCCTCTGGTCAGAATTGCTACCAAACTTAAAGCTACTAGAAAAGCCCTTACGGCCTGGAGCAAAATTGCGTTCGAAGACATTTTTCAAGCCATTAAGATGCTGAAGACGATGTCACCCGCGCGGAGATCGACTTCGCCCTCTTCAGGTCCCAGGAGAATCATGCCTCTCTCAACCTCGCCAAGGCCATCCTTAAATCTAGAATCAGGGTTGAAACTGAATTCTGGAGACAAAAGGCTAGATTAACCTGGGACTTGGAAGGGGACAAGAATTCTGGCTTCTTTCACAAATGCGTCAAAGGACGTAGAAGCTCTCTTAAGATTCACCGCATTCGCGATGAAAAAGCCAACTTCTGGACGATCAGGAGAACATTCAGACGGCAGCCACGAGATATTTTCTCCAACATATTTGCTAAAGAGGACGTGGTTAAAGATGACGAATTCCTGTCCGAGATCCCCTCCTGATTTGTGACAGGGATAATGAAAGCCTCTGTGCTCCCCCTCTGTCGACGAGATTAAGACCGTTGTGTGGTCCATTAATGCTAACAGCGCCCCGGGTCCGGATGGATTCAACGGGGTGTTCTTCCGCACTTGCTGGAATCATTCGGTCCGACCTCGGGGATGCCACAACCGCATTTTTTCATGGAGCCACTTATCCGAAATCTATATCCTCCGCACACATCATCCTCATTCCCAAGAAAGACAACCCGGACTCCTTCAAAGACTTCAGACCGATCAGCCTCTGTACTTTCACCAACAAAATTATCTCTAAAATCATCGCTTCAAGAATGTCGGACATCCTCCCCAGAATCATCTCCGAAGAGCAAAGCGGCTTCGTCAAAGGTCACAATATCACCGATAATATCCTCCTGGCCCAAGAGATGATCACGTGTATGAAATTTTCGTCCAGGGGGAGGGAATGTTGCCATCAAACTGGACATAAAAAAGCTTACGACCGCCTTGACTGGCAGTTCATGATCTGGGTGTTCAAAGCCTTTGGTTTTTCGGAACCTGTTATCGACATCATCTTTAGATCCATCAACAACTCCTGGTTTTCTACAGTCATCAACGGCCAACCTCAGGGTTTCTTCAAAGCTACTCGGGAGTCAGACAGGGAGACCCCCTCTCCTCCACCATTTTCATTATCACGGCTGAAGCACTGAGCAGAAACCTCAAAACCATGCCGCAATCTTCTGGGTTCCAGCACTTTCACACAACGACCGGTTGCCCTCTATTAACTCATCTTGTATGCGGACGACATCCTCATTTTCTCCGCTGGCGCAATTGGAGCCATTGAGGTGGTTATTAGAACTCTTGCCAAATACACTCGTTGCTCTGGCCAAAAATCAACAACAGCAAGAGCGTGATCTATACTCATCACAAAGCCGAAGAACTCACTCGGCTGTGCTATCCTCCATGACCTCCTTCTCCATAGCTTACCCCTTTTCTGTACTTAGGCTGCCGTTGGTGTACGGCAGAGCCAACTCTGGGATTTTAGACCACATGGTGGGCAAGATTCGCCAAAAAATTGTGGGCTGGCACAACGCCACCCTTTCCTCCGGAGGGAAGTTAATTCTCATTAAGCACGTCCTATCCTCCATCCCCATATACACCCTAGCGGTGTGCTCGCCCCCCACCAAAGTGCTTGATTCTATTGAATCCATCCTCGCCAAGTTCTTTTGGTGACATCTCGAGGGAAAGAACAAGCATCACTGGGCCAGTTGGGCTACCATGGCCAAACCTACTGAAGAGGAAGGTCTAGGATTCTGTAGGCTTGCCGACATGGTCGACGCCCACTCGGCCAAATTGTGGTAGAAAATCTGCTCTAAAAACTCGATCTGGACCAGGTTCATGAGAGCGAGATACTCCAGATTCTGTCACTTAACTGAGGCGTCTGCCACAACAGATCCTCCGCGTCGTGGCGGCGAATCATCCGTGGCCGAAACCTTACAGAAACGCACTTACGTCTGAACCTGGGCAATGGTCATTCGCAGGCCTGCAAGGAACGCTGGTTGGGGGACGATATCCTCAGGCCCAACGATATTACCCTGCCGCAGTGCGAGATCCGTGATTTATGGGATGAAGACGCGTCAGGGTGAATTGGGATAAGGTTCGTGATTGGCTTAGCCCGGCGGCCTTGGCGAGCCTGGCCGCTTCTCATCTGTCGATCATTGACGCTCATGACGTGCTCAGATGGTCCTCCAACCATGGTGGCGTCTTCACCCTAGCTTCAGCCAGAGCCATCATCAGAGACATACAAGTCACGAACTCCCTTCCACCAAGTTTTGGCACACGTGCATTCCAGCGAAATGGTCAATTCTACTCTGGCATGTACGTCGGAAACTCCCCACGGACGATGCCTTCAAATCCTTCGGCTTTAGTCTGGCGTCCAAATGCCACTGCTGTGTTGATCACCAACAAGAATCCGTCGATCACGTTCTGCTTTCTGGGGAATCTGCCTCTAATATTTGGACACACCTTCACTATAGGTGCAAAATAGCCCCCACGACCGGGGGCATCAACGATCTGCTGGCCAGCTGGAACACTTCTCACGGGCATCAGATCGTCACTGCCGCCGTATTTTGGGTATTATGGAAAAATAGAAACAAACACAGGTTCGAAGGCCGTCAATTCCCGCTTCTTCAATTGTACAAAGAGGTGGTTCGGCAAATCTTCAAAAGAAAAGGTGTTGCACTCACACCTCGAACCAGTTTTGGGCCGCCTGACTTCTGACAGGGCAGGGACGGGGTTCCCTCGGAACTTGCTTTGCCCGCCTATCCTTCTGATGCTCGGTAATCTTACCGTTTGTGAGCAATCCCTTGTGTTTCTCTCTTTGTTTCGTGTCAGTTTTCGCGCAAGGCGCGCTTACTTGTATAGGCTTCGGCATTTTGCGCCTATCTTTTAATAAAGGTTTTATTTTCCCAAAAAATATATTATTTATATATATATAAATGTTGTTGTTATATATTTATTTATGTATTTCAAACTCTACCTTGTATAAATTATTATTATGTAAAATTTCACAGTTATTTTTATTATATTAAATTTGTGACTTGTATATTTTATCACTTTAAAAATATATTATTATTATTTAATTCCTGTATTTTTAATTGTTATGGCCAATTGCTGTCCAAAACCTAGCATAGGTTTTTGGGCCTAATTGTGTCTAATACATTGAGGGTCTGTACAAGTCATATTGGACTTGATTCATGGCTCTGGGTCCTGTATCCGGACTTCGGTTCAATTCGAATACATGGACAAAATAGTAAATAATTAAATAATTATTTTCCAGAAACTGTTACTTGCTGTTTTTGAATTTTTATATATGTTTTAAATGCTGTAAAAATCTGGGAAAAATTATATTTGAATATTTTGTTAATTTAGACAATTTATTATAATTTCTCCAGAATTTATTAATGCTGTTGGTATTTTATAAAAATAGGAAAACAGAACTCATTTTCAGTATATTATATGTTTGCTGATTTTTAATAAATATTTATGAGGGTTTATAAATTCCAAAAAATTAGTATAAATTTCTATAATTGACAAGGTTCATTTTGGTACTTTATTTTATGTAAAATGGAGCTTTTTGTCTATCTCAAAAATTGTTAGATTATAGTGTACAGTTTGATTTAATTACGGCATAATTACGACTTGTAACTTTTTGTGTTATTTTGAGTTATAGCCGTATGGAACCTCACCCCGCACTAGTGTAAAGACCCTAGAAAGTTAGTTTGAGTATTGTGTTACCCCACATTGGTCTTTGCTAAAGTCACCGTTTGGCTAGGTGTCCAGTTAGAAAGTCATATTGTACCAGTAGTGTCGTAGTGTTTAACTTAGTATAAAACTAAGTTTATGTATTTCTACAGTGACGAGTTACCAGGCATCTATTGTTTTTTTGCTACTTTGCTTTGCTAGAGGCAAGTACTTTCTATAAACTTTACATACTGTTACAACAATGAACTGCGAATCCAACCATGTTAAATGCTGATCCTTGGGGTAGCAAGTTAAACCTTCACATGTTGTATTACTTTCAGTCACTACCATGTTTAGAACAGTTTTATATCTCTCATATGATTAGAATCTGGGTTTGGGGAAAATGTTAGTAGCGTACGTGATCATGCCCCTTACTCGTACGTACGTACCGAGCAAGGTCGACATTTTATGTATACCTTGTCGTAGGCGCACCAGCTGTATTTGTACGTATGTACATCTATCGCTTGTTTTACTTGTACGGAAGTACATTTTATATACTTGTACTAGTATATTTTAGACCTATTGACAATCACGTACCTGCTATAGTTTTAAACATTACATATGCATCTGTCTCTATGACATATGTGTCCTTGCCATGATAGATTATGATGTACCATGATACCAGTTTATTTACATTCATGTTCATTTCATGTTTCGTATATTTAGTTTGCTAGAATCAGTACTTGCTTCCGTCCTGACAGGATAACATTGTAGGTATTCTTACTGAGGAGGAGTTGCTCTGTGACTCATATTATGGAGTTACTGCCGAGGACTAGGCTTTGCCTTACGAGGATGTACCTACGGGGAACCTCGTCTAGTTGTCTATTTGCTTTAGACTTTTGAGAGTAGTCATGTATTAGACTATGTATTTTGTAACTGGACCTGATCCAGTTTTACATTTCAGACTTGTACTTGGACTTATTATTATATGACATGACTTTTGTGTTGGAGCATTTATGACTCTTCTTCACTATAGAACTGTTAGCACATTTAATCTTATCTTGTTATCTCTAGAGCAGCTTACTGTACTTTATCTCAAGCGTAGGTTGGACATGACTCGGCTCGGCCCAACAATTTGGGTAGCGGGTCGTGACATAAATGGGTCAAAGTCGTCATCGGTCGGATCCGCCAAGAATTTGCCGAGGAAGGCAACTAACTGTCGCAGTCGACGATGGGACGGTCGCCGTTACTGCTGCTGGAGGAGGAAAATCGCCACGCGCTCGTGAGGTGAGGACGACCTCGCCGCCACTGGAAGACTCGATGCGGAGGAGATCACGGCGAGCGTCGCCGCTGCTGAAACCCGATGTCGGAGAGTACGCTGCCGAACCCGTCGCCGAGGCTCAAAAGTCGGAGAAGAGATCAGCCGTCATTCGGGAACGCCTCGCCATAGTCGTTCACCGGAGAAATAGTCGACCACCGCCATGGCCACTGGGATGAAGTCGTACGCAGTCGTCGGACTCTCCATCACCGGAGAGTAGGCACCCGTCGTCGCCGTTCGACACTCAGGGAGAAGAGATCGCCATCGCGCCGGAGAAACGAACTTAGGGTTAGGGTTACTTTTTAAAAAAAATTGGGAAATTTTTTTATGGAATGAGAGCTCATCTCTTCGGCTGAGAAGAGATAATTCTCTCTCTCTCTTTCTCTCTCCTCTCTGCCATAATGAAATGGAACTTTGTATTAAATTCCCTCTACTAATTGGCAACTTATGAAATAGGTCCTCCCCCTTTTTACTTATTACGTAACTGATCGAAATCAGTTAAAAAGTTCGTTAGAAGGTTCAAAAAATGGGGACCACTTTAATTGGTTGCAACAAACTAAGAATTCCCTCCAAAACTAATAATTCAAATTTCCCTCCAACACTAGTAATGAGAATGATTACTCAATTTACTGATTTGAACAAAAATCTATTATTTAAAGACTTGTAAAATTCTCAAAAAAATCGGGAATGCGGAGTTACAATCTCTCCCCTTAGAAAATTTTGTCCTCGAAATTCAAAGGATACAGTGGACAAGTTATAGCACTCAAAGATAAAAATTTTAAGACTGAGCACTACGTTAAACCTGATATAAAGAGTCTAGTCATGACTAGAAAAGAAAACCTCATTTGGCATGATTATCTAAACAGAATTTAGATCAAAGTTGAGGCATGCTGAAAAATTGGTCATGATCAAAACGAATTTAAATCGGTAGGTATGATCAGTAGGTACTGAGTGTAAACATTATAAATCTAAGAAAATCAGGATCATCTTCATGTGATCAAAGGTAGAACATGGAATGACTTGTTATGACGAATGAAGCGGGTAATATGACATGATCGATAATGGCCAAAGTTGGTCGGCACGAAGTGAAACAAGGTTCAATCAAGACCAAGTATGCTAATTTCAGGCCGAAAATTGCGATAACACAATTTGTTAATAATAGAAAGATCAGACAGGCACGAGATGGAATAAAAATTAACTACAACTTAGAAATGTAAAACTATGAAGATATGATCCACTAAACACGATCAAAATCAAGAGTTTAGCACAAGTGGACTACAACAAGATAGGAGAACCACGGTTAAATAAACATGATCCAGATCAAAGTTTAGACAAACACGATCGAAATATATAAGTATGATTAACGGAAGATCTGGTGGGATGAATTCAAGATACAACAATCGGTACTTTTTGAGAGAATCAATGATCCAACAACAATATGTAAGAAGGAAAATTGCAAGGGTTGATTGAGACGGAGTATGGAACATCCAGGCATTAGCATCAAATAAGGGTAAACGTGTAAGGATTCTTGAAATATCAATAACTATATGGAAAAGGGAATATAGTTTCCATGGTACCGGAGAAAATATAGGTATTTGAAATCACTTTGCCTAGAATCCCTACCCCGCCAGTATATATCTGACTGCAGTGGACTTCGGCTCCGTGACTCAAATAACAATATGTCACCGAATATTCTGTCAACTTGATCCATTTTCTAACAATTATACGAAGTGACCCAAGAGATCAAGATATGAAGAATCTGGCAAAGTCTCAATAATACTCGAAAACCTATGAATGTCTGAAATCACTTCAACTTAGAATTCCTGCCTCGCCAATGCGCTGTTGGCTGCTGTGAACCCTCAGTATCCGTAGTCCAGATAAAGATTTCAGCGCGCAACTGCCACGTCCTAGTAGGACATCGAATAGTCTATCAACCTTATCCATAGGAATTTAATTTCAAGAATCCAAAATGAGTTTCAATAGTCCAATTCACGACAATGGTGAGGTTATCTGTCAGTTAGAATACAAGGGTTTATTAGGTACTAGGAAGCAGCAACGAATCCAATCAAGGAGTAGTGAGTACTAAAAGGTAACAAGGAGATTTAAACCTCAACAATGAACAAAGTTTCAATGGTAACCGAAATCTCAAATGAAACCTGGGATGGTAACAAGATTCCATATATGGGACGTTATCCCGAAAGGATAACAGAGTCTTGAAAGATGAACAGAAGCAAAGTATCGGATAGGAAACAAAGTTTCAAAATAAAAAATAAAATAGAAAATCTCAACGAGAAAACAAGGTTTCAAATAGCGACTAGAAAACAGGTTTCAATAGAGAACAAGGTATTGGATCGTAAATATGAAACAAGAGAATCTCGGTAGCAACAAAGTCGTAAATAGAGAACGAATCCAATTAAAGTCAAGAATAGGAAATAGAATCTCAAACAAGCATAAATAGAAGAGAAGGTTCAAGCAAGGTTTCAAAATAATATTTCGAGTAGGATTAATTCTTGAATAGTACACAGTTCAAATAGGAACAAAATTTCAAATATAAATAATAGAAACAAAGTCATGAAAATGAATATGAAAACATGGTATTAAATAGCGGATATGAAACAAGTAAAATCTCAAAATAAGAAACAAGATCAAACAAGATCGTGAACAGAACGAATTCTTGAATAAAACAACTCACGAATGAGAAATAAAATCTCATAGGGAACGAGTCAAAATTTAAAGATAGAAAACAAAATCTACAAATGAAATCTTGAATAGAAGCAAGATTCAAACAAGGTTTTGAATAGCATAAGTTTGAATAGGAATGTAATCCCGAAGTAAAGTCTTAAATATCAACAGGGTCTGAATAGGAAATAAAATTTCGAGCAGAACCAAATCTTGAATTAGGAAACGACGCCATAAGAAACAAGTTATCGAGCAGGAAGAAAATCTCAAATAAGACCAGAGTTATGAACAAGATTTTAGAATAGAAAAAACTTCAAAATACATCTCGAATAGCGACCAAGGTCTCAGAATAGGAAATAAAATCTATGATCCTTTAAATAGAAACAAAAAGTTTTTAAGAAACAATCTAGGTGCAAGAGGAATCTAAGGAAAACTGGATTATGAGTCATGGTCTATGGTTTTCTCCAACCATGCAAAAGAAGCCTTCTGTCTTCAGTCTGTCTTCAGTATTCCTCTGAACTTGATTCATTCAACTTCTTCAACTATCCTGACGTAGGCTGGTCCATGCAGTAGTGCTCCATATAATTGTTGAATCTGGAGTGGCGGATCCCCTTTCTGAAATCCAGGTGCTCCTCGTGCTTGTCCTTGGACAGTGTGATCAACGGTCTTCGGGCAATCCTTGACTTGAAGGGCAGGCGATCCGCAGAATAAACATAGCCTCGGTCTCTTACGGCACTCGAATACAAATGATCGTCGACTGAAGCTGAATCTGAATCTCCCGCTGGGGCTGAAGTGCAGGGCTCTGGCGGAATATATATGGTCGCTGACGTGCTGGCTGCTGAGATCTTGATGCTCCTCTATCATTGTGAGCTGCGACTTACTGACAAACCTTCATTCAGTGAATGTGGGCCTGAATCTGCCTCGAATGATGTGACTGAAAAGCGCCGTTTGAATGCAGGTCCAGGCTAGTTGCTGTCTTCGTCATAAGTCTTCATGTCTCTCCTGGCCTTCAACTTTCGGTCCCATTCTATTGTCTGTTATATTCTGGATCTCCTGATGGTGGCTCAAATTTTCGGTCTGCTCCGATGCAAGATATACGCTCGGTTTGGAAAATCTAAGTGCCTGAGAGTCTGGAAATCAGAAGTCATTTCGGGCTCGGAGAGTGTATCCACAAATCTGACTTGGAAAAGGATGGCATGCTCCTTCTGGTTGTCAAGGAACTCTTCAACATCTTCGTCAACTACGTACTACCCATGGGGATAGTAGGGGCGATAGAAGGTAGTGGAAGCTCGCAAGCGTCAAGTGCAGGTGAATCGACGGTTCCTATATTTGGGTGTCTGAATCATCTGAAAAATAGAAAACTGTTAAAATGTCCTAAACCTAAAACAACAAGTGTTTACTGATATCAATATACCTGATATACCATTATTTTAATTTTCATATGCTATGATCAAATTTTCCTAGTGTAAATCAAGTCCCCCAATAGTACGCTAAAACCTAGGTACTATTAGGATAGACCTGCATGGGTCACCACTAAAAACATGTCACGACCGCTCCTGAATAATCGGACACGAGTCGAACATGCCCAGCCTTCATCGTTAGATACGACGAAGTAAGCTGTACCAAGCTAGAAAATCTAACCAGATAAACATAATGTGTACAATCGCAACATTTAAAAACGTTTCCAGACCATAATTCACAAATCCAGATCATAAAGTACCAGAATCACAAGAATGAAAAATGCTATGAACTCTAAAGACAATATATAAGTAAAGCTAAATAGTCTAAACCTGGAGCCTCAAGCTAAGTCTCATCTGCTCAGCTAATATCCTGGGCTCTGGCCCATAGAGTAGAATGGTACCCTGCAAGTACACCTGCAACATATCCTAGTCAGGAGCGGAGCTAAGTATATCCAAGGAAAGGAACATGAACATCATGGTATGAACAAGAAACAGGAAATATATATAAAGTACGAGAAATGAGACAAGACATAAAACTGAGCAGGAAATACTGAAAGTAAACAGGGAACATGTTAAAATCCTGAACATGAAATACAACCTGAACATGAAGTACAACCTAAAATGAAATACAACCATGAATCCTGAAATACAATCTGAATCCTGACATGTGCAATATTGAAATACATTTAGATTGTGTGATCGGCTTGGGTAGATGCAATGAACATGAAATGGTACAGCTTTGGTCCCGCGCATGATGCGGGGCCTAAGCTATTCACATAAATAGTAACAGGGTTTGATCACATATCTATAGTATTTTCCTTCCCAGACACAAGTAATCCATGAAACATGAACCCAGACAATACCGTGATACATCGTGTCAACAAGGAGATACAAGGATGAATATACAACATGAGAAATGAACAAGTCCGAGGAGTATACTTGCCTTGCTCAGGGTGATCGAGAATGGGTAGTAAAGCTGTCTGTCCACCTGGTTTTAGTACAAGTTGGTTAATATCTAAACAATATTTAAGGATTAATCTCTTCTCTTATCCAAACCAATTATGAATTATTTATAATAGTACACTAATCTTGTACATCCTAATTAGATCTAGAATCAATAAATACATTTTATACTACTCTATAGTTTATTTATGCTTGCTTACTTCTATTAATTAAACTTAGGAAGATCCCCTTAGACTAATCAATATTATTAGTAGCTTCTATGGTAATTTAACTGTTACAATCAATCAAACTAAACCCAAAACTGTACCAATCAACCACACTCAAAGGTAAACAGTACAACTTAACTTACAGCAGTGAGTTCGAGCCCTACATGTTCTTTAACATAACAATAAAACTCAACACTACAAGTTAGCTATATATAGGCTGGGCCAAGAGTCATACACCAAATTAAAACAAACTATATAGCTAAAGTAGGCTGCTGAAAGAAAATACTGTAATTTTATCCCCTTTCCGTATTTACATCATAATTGTAACAGTTGAAAACATAGCTTCAATTTGCTCAATAAAAACCTAAGATTTTTGCTGTAGGATTTAGGAAAAACTAAACTTGAATTTAACGGCCACAACATAACCAATCAACTCTGCTTCCACCGTTGCAATAACCAGTCCCATAATTAGTCCCAAGCGAACAATCAAAGGCCTCTCCAGACATAGTTCCATAAATCTAAGAGAATATAAGTTTGATATCATTCGCACCAATCATTGGAATAAAAATTCCATTTAAATTCCAACCCAAAGTTTAGATAATCATTAATGTTCATCGAAAGCCTAAGATTACACCAACTCAGCAATCGAGCCTGTATTGGCTTCAAACATTGATCATTAGCAACTGCTTGAAGGAAACACACACAAAGTTTGCAACCCCTGAACTCCAGTCACTTTGAACCCAGAATTTGGAAGAAGTCACAAGGATTAAGTTCCAGATTTCTCAAATCAAGTCAACCAAAAAACCACGATAATTCAAATCAAATTCAGAAATAGTGGGGGATTATACAATCAATCCTAAATCAAGAAACAAGAAGTACATAACTAAAAATTTGAAATAACAAAATCCTGTTGACTCCAAATCTTGATACGCACACCTTTCCTGGACACAATTCGCACTGGGACACGGACAGCAATCTTGAGGTATAGAAACGGACATGCACGCAAGATACGAATAGAAAACAGCACCCATATATACACAACATCCTGGGACAAACACGAATATTCTTGGACACGAACCACCTGGACTCCCCACATCCTAACCAACACACCCGTACTCAAGAATTGCAATAAGAATTTAATCAATTGACAGGCGATAACATAACACCTGAAAGAGAAATCTACGAAGTGGTACGTCCCAATTGTCGGACATGCTCGTCGTGTGTCTAACTATGATCTGGAGTCCTACTGCGACGTAATGTCGAACACATCTCGGAAAGAAAAGAGACATATCTCAGAGCAACGAATCATACATTCAATCAAGAAAACTTCTAAAATTTACAAAATCCAGATCATACTCACCAATCCGCCAGCACTGGTCGCCGTAGAAATGGGTCAAGAAGTCGCCATCGGTCGGATCCGCCAAGAATTCGTCGAGGAAGAAAACTAACCGTCGCAGTCGACGATGGGACGGTCGTCGTTACTGCTGCTGGAGGAGAGGGAATCGTCCCGCGCTCGTGAGGTGAGGACGACCTCGCCGCCACTGGAAGACTCGATGCCGGAGGAGATCACGGCTGAGCGTCGCCGCTGCTGAGAAACCCGATGTCGAAGAGTACGCTACCGAACCCGTCGCTGAGGCTCAAACGCCGGAGAAGAGATCAGCCGACGTTCGAAAAAAGAGATCGCCGCCTCGCCATGGTCGTT
This sequence comes from Iris pallida, assembly GCA_029216955.1. NCBI lineage: Eukaryota > Viridiplantae > Streptophyta > Magnoliopsida > Asparagales > Iridaceae > Iris > Iris pallida. The sequence goes on from JANAVB010016483.1 coordinate 16,452, forward strand.
CGCCGGAGAAATAGTCGACCACCCGCCATGGCCACCGGGATGAAGTCGTACACAGTCGTCGGACTCTCCATTACCGGAGAGTAGGTACCCGTCGCCGTCGCTCGACACTTAGAAAGAAGAGATCGCCATCGCGCCGGAGAAACGAACTTAGGGTTAGGGTTACTTAAAAAAATTTTAGGGAAATTTTTTTTATGGAATTAGAGCTCAGCTCTTCGGCTGAGAAGAGATAGTTCTCTCTCTCTCTCTCTCTCTCTCTCTCCTCTCTGCTATAATGAAATGGAACTTTGAATTAAAGTCCCTCCACTAATTGGCAACTTATCAAATAGGCCCTCCCCCTTTTCACTTATTACGTAACTGATCGAAATCAGTTAAAAAGTTTGTTAGGAGGTTAAAAAAATGGGGACCACTTTAATTGGTTACAACAAACTAAGAATTCCTCCAAAACTAATAATTCAAATTTCCCTCCAACACTAGTAATGAGAATGATTACTCAATTTACTGATTTGAACAAAAATCTATTATTTAAAGACTTGTAAAATTCTCAAAAAAATCGGGAATGTGGAGTTACAATCTAACTCAAACTTACAATTACTCCATTACCTTAACTTACCGTATTACCCTTTCCAAGGTAAACCTACTACCAAGCCACTACCTTAGTTTCTAGGCAATTTTCTATCTTAACATGGTATCCTAATACCATGCCCCCGTATCTGCATACCATGCCATGGTATCTTGATACTCTAACTTCGTATCTTGATGGTATCTTAATACCTTAACTCAAATAAGGTAAATCTTATTTACCCTATGATACCAACTTGGTATCCTACGATACCACTCCCTTCTAACACTATTAGCAACTTCTAATACTAAGTCTAACAAGCCTACAACCCTACTCTAATACAATACCATATCTCATTACCAAACCTTACCTTAACTTGGTATCTAACTATCACCCCCAGTTTTCAAATTAGGGGTATTTTCATCCTTTTTCAAGTTTTATAATTTTTAGGAATTTTATTTGATTTTATATGATTTTTAGGGATTTATTT
>JANAVB010016484.1:0-53615 GCA_029216955.1 Iris pallida
TGAAGAACCGTGGCGCCGAAGCTTATTTGGGTTTGGGACGCTTGAAGTGTGTCCTTCCCGTAGCAGTGTCGTAGTGTCTGGATATGGTCCCGTCCACCGCCCTCTTCCATGCGTACTGGTTGCAACATTTCTTGCATTGCGTCTTGTACGGTTTCGTTTCACCCTTGGCATCTAAAACAAACGAACCATCAGATTAGTTTCAAAATCAAAGTAAATAATCCCAATACTTAGACCTTTTTTTTTTCAGGACGTTGGTGGTACTAGCTACTTCCGGAGGAGATGGTTGGCACCCCTCCGGAATCGATTGGTGCTACTTGCTCAGGTGGAATTTTATTACCGTCAAAAAAATTACTAAAATATTGGTAAGTCTGTCCAGCAAGATCAGGTGGGTTTGAACCTTCACCAGCCATATATAAAATAAAATAAAGTAACTACGTTAGACGAAAGTAAGGGATTGAGAGGAAGATCGGGAAGCCGTAGAGCCGGAATAGAGTTGGGAGGGAGATCGGGAAGCCGTAGAGCACCGGGGAGGGAAAGTCGTAGAAACCAGAGCACCGGGGAGGGAAAAGTAGAGCACCAGAGCACCGTAGAGAAATGTAGAGAATTTGTGAGGAATGAGTTGTGTTTGAAAAATGGAATTTTTGGCCTATTTATAAGAAATTTTTGGGGTTATTTTGGTAATTTTAGGCCAAAAGACCAAAATACCCCCCCAACGTTTTAATAACGGCTATATGGGAGGGGTATTTTGGTAAAAGAACCCCCCTCCAACGGTCAAAATCAGAAGAAAAAAAAAAATTCAAATCTGGCCAACGGTCGGCTGGACCGGTCCCAGCGGCGGGCCGGGCCGGTCCAACGGGCCAATTCGGGCCGGGCCTCCTTTTTTAAAAAAAAAAATCGCAGCGGTCCGGGCCGGGCCGGGCTCGGGCTGGGGGGTTAGGCCCGACCCGACCCGTTCGGGATTGGGGGGCCGGGCGTTCGGGCGGTGCGGTCCGGGCCGGGCTTAATGGGGTCGGGCCGGTCCGGGCCTGGGTCGGGCTCGGGCTAAACCGCCCACCATCACCTTGACTTCCCAAGTTGACGTTACGATTTACGCCGGTTGGATTGGAGGCTTTTATTTTCTTTTCCATGCAGATATGACCTTTATAAAGCTATATTTACACAATGGTACCTTTATTTTCAATCTTATCTAAGAGCATCTCCAAACCTATTGTGACTTTGGAAAAAAGTTAATGCCACATAGGAATGACAAAATTTTATTCAAAGTTCTTCTCCAATACAATTTCAAGTCAATTGTGAAGCGATATGGCAAAATTAAAGAAGACATTGTGAAGTTGATTGTCTTGTTCTAGACAATGCACTTGACAATGTCTTCCTTCCATGTCATCAATTATGAATAAAAATATTATAAAAGAAAGAAGATGAGTAGTTGTCTTAAAGTTGTCTTGGAAGTTGGAAAAAAATACTTTTTATTGTCTCCTCAATACTTTTGCATTGGAGAGAGTTTTTCTATCACATTGTCTTTTGAGATATAATTTTGCCACATAAACAACATTGTCTTGTGGCTCATGCCACATAGGACCACCTAGACTCACAACACTTAACAAGACAATAGGGTTGGAGATGCTCTAAGGAGTGTCTGGTAGGAGAAAAAGTGGAAGGAAGGAAATAGAGGAGGAAAAAGTAAAGGGAATGATTCATTTTCTTTTATTGGTATGGAAGAAAAATAGGAAGGAAGGAAAAGTGAAGGGATTACTTTTCCCTCGTAACCTAAGAAATCCAATCCCCCAAAAGTGGGAGGAAAGTAAAGGCTTATATTAATTAACAATTATACCCCCATATGAATGTATTATTTAAAAATTATTTATGAAGTCAAATGGTAAATAGTTTTTTCTTCCCTCAACTAAAAACACTTATTTACTGTCACTCCCCGTTCCCGAATACATTTTTTACATGTACAACTCTGAGTATTTATTTAATATTTATCATGTATTATCCTGTATTTAAATTCTTTTAATTTCATGTTAATCAATTAATCTGCTCTTTAAATTTTCATGTTAATTTACTTCCTGCAATTTTATTTCTGCAATTTTATTTCTGCACTTTATTTTCTGCTTTTATTCCCTGCCTAGTCTTGCTTATTTGGGTTCGGGTTGGCTTTGGTTGGATCCCCTACAACCCGACCCATTGGACCCATTGGACCCGGCCCAACTCCCACCTACCACCCCCTTTTCTATTTAAAGCTTACATCTCTTTCTCTCTCCTCATAAACTCACATTCTCACCATTACTCCTCTTCTTCTTCTTCATTACTCTCTCCACCTACCAAACCGTAGGCAAGTACAACTTGCTCCACATGAGAAACCCATGTTTTTATGGTTCATTTATCTTCCTCTCGTGATCCTAAGAGAGTTTAGAACTTGGCATTTTTTATTTCGAAGTCTTAATTTTTGTAGATCTAGAATAAGTTATTTTCGAGTTTGGTGGTTTTGATCTATCAAACTTCTTTGTTTGCAAATTTGATGGTTCCATGTTGTAGAGAAGTTTATTCTACCCAATTTTGACCTTTGAAAGTTGGATTTGGACTTGTTTTGACCAAGTTATGGACCTTTGAAGCTTTGGGTGCAACCATGGAGTTCTTGCTGTTTGGAGAAGACAGTGAGCATGTACGCTAGCTTTTTAGCTTGCGTCACTGAGCTGTGCGCGCTCTTTAGCGCAGCGCAGTATGGAGTCCATACGCTACCTTTTTAGGAAGCGTGTGTCTTGCATATGCTACCTTTTGGAAGCGTATGTCGTATGGAGTTCATACGCTGCCTTTTGGGAGCGTATGACTTGCATACGCTGACTTGGATGGTCAGGAGTCGTATGGAGTTCATACGCTCACTTGGATAGTGAGGAGTCGTATGGAGCCCATACGCTGCCTCTTTGACCTGAGCGTACGCTGACTTGAGCGTAGCCTAACTTGAGCGTACGCTGACCTTACTTACCCTGGATCTTCTATAGCCCTGTATATTGATATTTATATTATTTAACGTCCATTTTATATCCTTACGCCTTTTGGCATAACTTGATAAAATCATGGTATGTTAATATTTCTGTTAATATAGATTGTTACGTGGGATGTACCATGTGTCGTGAATTGAGTGATAGATACCCCGATTGACTGGAACTTGACCTTGAGAGTTATAGACTCGACCCCATTTAATACTAATTGACTTTCATGCCTTGTCACCATTGATAATATGGTTATCTTGACTAAATTGATCATGCGTTCCTAGTTGGAACTAAGAGACTGGCTAGTCGTCTTATTGAATTGAATGAATGAACACGTTCATGTTATGAACTATTGTAATCGACTGGCTGATCCCGAATATTGACATACATGCACATGCAGGCTTCAATCTATTTATTTACTTATTTATTTTCTAAAAAAGAAGCATGTGTACTTTATGGTCAAGGCATGATTACCGTGGTTAGATTTGATTGTTGCATTACGCTATGTAAGACCTGCAACCTAAACCGCACTGGTATCGTTGTAGAGTTGTGCATATCGTACCCCGTATGAAAGTACTCATTGAATGACCATGATCCACGGCATGGAATTTCACTCAACGTAGGGACTATTAAGTTAAATAAATAATGATTGCATGGAGAGAATGGATTCCCGAGTTCTTACATGGCAGCCCCCTTGGGACGAGTAGTATCCGACGGGCCGGCTGGTTCCCACAGATACTGTAAACCTGCCACACGGGCATGGAGCAGTATCTGGTTATATATTTATTGTATATTATATATTGATGACGGGCGTCCTGCTAGGACTCGTCTAATTCATGCATGGCGCACATGATTCACTGGATAAACTAGCCTTGCATGCACATAGTAAGACTGAGGAATCCCTAATTGCATTATTCCAGGATAACTTGGAACACACAGTAGCAAGCCGTAGTAGTTGAATGGCCGTTTAAATTGACTTGTTTGTGTACTGTACTACTCTGTTACCTAACTGGTGATCAGAATGTCAGGACATGACGGGCCAACTTCTGTCCTTGTTTGGTTGGGAGGTTGGTTCGAAGTGTCGTGATGTGATGTAAATCCTAGTGGAAAGCAGAGATCTATTGTTATATTCTCTTACTTACTGGTTTTAGTTCTCATGTCGTGCTTCCTTGTGGTACTTGCTATTAGAGATCTAACCTCTCTGGTTTTGCATGGCCATATTAGAGCCGGTCCCCGAGGATCCAGCTTACTTCTACCTCCAAGATGGTCAACACTAGAAGGATGATCGCAGGAGGACTCGAGTGGGTTTTTTACTTCCCCGCTCGTTTTTTATCTACTTTATACCTTGCCGTTTGGCACCGACATGTTAGTCGGATTATCTTGTACTTACTTTTATAATTGTAATTAAAGTCAGACTGCAGCTGATACAATTGTGTATACTTTGCTACATCAATCTGGCTATGTTTTGTAAAGCCAGATATCAAGAACATTTTGACAGAGCGTTTGGGACGCCTTACTGCTTTATCTTACATGTTCTCTATTACTGTTTTTGTTTGAATGATTGAGACAATAGATGTGAAGTGACCATAGTGAGACTTTCATGTAGTATGCACCCCCTCGTCTTTTAGACAGCATTGATCGTATTATACGGTATTCATCTACCCGTAATACGTAGCTGGCTGAGTCATTCCCCCGCTCTCCAGTTTTCTGGTTCTGGGGCGTGACAAGGTTTTAGTGGTGGCCCATGCAGGTCTGATTTCAGACTTGTGGGGTGTTTTGATTTATAGGATGTCTCAATCACACATGTTCCCCCTTGATCTCGCGATTCGTTGTTCTCAATACCAGCTTGACATTCCAGTATCCTTTGACTTCATTGATCTTCCCTGTCCGGTCATTTGATTGTTCTCTTATCCCTTTTCTTAGGGGCACCTCGTCCGTATCTGTCAGAGCTGGACAGCAACAACATGGACAGCAGCATGGACACCTGACCAGGTTGGTCAGCAACAAGGGTCAGAACCACTTCATGAGGCTATTCAGAAGAGGTGATAGTAGAACCAGCGGTTGGACCGCAGTATCCGGAGGTTCCAACACCACCAATAGTTCCACCTACCCCTGTGGAGTTGGACACACCAGCCCTTCTGGAGATCATGAGAGGATGATGGCTACTCAGCAACACCAGATGTTAGCCCGCAGCCATGCACGCTCAGTTGCAAGAGTAGAATGTACTACTCAACCAAGGATTACAGACGGCATTGGAAAGAGGGGCAAGGACAGATTCAGGAGCGTCAGCCCGGTTTTGCAAGTACAACCCCCGTCATTTCGAGGGCACGGTGGATGCCATCCTCTCAGCAGATGCATGGCTTAAGGATATCGAGGCTATTCTGACAGCCGCTAAGGTGCCGACAGAAGAACGTGTGGATCTAGTAAAGTTGTTACTTCAGGATCTCGCACGTGATTGGTGGGAAGCAGAGGAAGTAGGTATCAGACGTCCTGTTGCATGGGACGATTTTACTGCAAGGTTCAAGACGAAGTATTATGGAGTTGTGGCGCAGTTTGAGCTATAACAGAAGTTTATCAACCTCAGACAGGCTGGCAAGACTGTAGATGCTTATGCAGCGGAGTTCTGCAGATTGAGTAGGTTTGCCCCAGAGATGGTAGCAACGGAGCGCCAGAGGGCGATGAGGTTCCAGCAAGGGTTTCATCTTGAGCTCTTGCAATTGATAGAGGGGCACAATTACCAAACTTTTGATCAAATATTGACGGCAACCCGCAGGCATGAGATCACCATTCAGAGGCTTGCGACAAGGACTGGAGGTCAGAAGAGATCCCACAGTCAGATTGAAGGAGGAGGGGGAGCAGCGCCCCGAACAACAGCACCATCCCCTGGCATTCGTATCCACGATGTGGCGATACGGGGGCCAGCACCACCCAGGCAGCAGCAGCAACAGCAACAGAAGAAGAACCAGCAACCCCCGGCGGGCTGCACTTATTGTGGGAAGATGGGACACACTAGAGATTGTGTCGGACATTGAACGGGCAGTGTCTGATATGTGGAAATCTAGACCATCGGGTTACCACATGTCCCATGAATTCGAGGTCAGGAGGACCAGTGCAGCAGTTTCCTGCTCTGCCAGCACCAGGGTAGGACAGTATCGAGGACCAGCGGTAGCAGTGAGACCGTTGGCACAGCGCCCGTTAATGCCGCAGGCTCAGATGTTTCGGCAGCAGGGGCCGCGATGCAGCAACACCAGCATAGACCACCCCGCATCATTGCCACGCCCCAGAACCAGATTACTGGAGAGCGAGGGAGTGACTCAGCCAGCTACGTCTTACGGGTAGATGAATACCGTATAATATCAATGCTGTCTAACCAGACGAGGGGGTGCATACTATATAAAAGTCTTACTATGGTCATTACATATATTGTCTCAATCATTCAAACAAGAAACAAAATATAGAACATGTAAGGTAAAGCAGTAAGGCATCCCAAACGCTCAGTCAAAATGTTCTTGAGATCTGGCTTTACAAAATATAGCCAGATGATATAGCAAGTATACACAATTGTTATCAGCTGCAGTCTGACTTAATTACAATCATGTAAAAGTAAGTACAAGACAATCCGACTACATGTCGGTGCCAAACGGCTAAGTATAAAGGTAAATAACAAAACGAGCGGTGAAGTAAGGAACCCACTCGAGTCCTCCTGCAATCATGCCTAGTATTGACCATCTTGGAGGTAGAAGTACGCTGGATCCTCGGGAACCGGCTCTAAATCTGGCCATGCAAAACCATAAAGGTTAGACCTCTAATATCAAGTACCACAAGGAAGGACGATATGAAGGACATAAGCCAGTAAGTAAAGAATATAATAATAGATCTCTGCTTGCTACTAGGATTCACATCACATCACGACACTTCGAACCAACCTCCCAACCAAACAAGGACAGAAGTTGGCCCGTCATGTCCTGACATTCTGAGCATCCCAGTTAGGTAACAGAGTAGTATAGTACACAAACAAATCATCTTGAACGGCCAATCAAATTCTACGGCTTGCTATTATGAGTCCCAAGTTATCCTGGAATTATGCAATTAGGGATTCCTCAGTTCTTAGTATGTGCAAGCAAGGCTAGCCTATCCAATCAATCAATTGCGCCAATCATGTAGTTAGACGAGTCCCAGCGGGACGCCCGCCGTTATAGCATGTACAATAATATATCAGATATCGTTCTCCTGCCCGTGTGACAGATCTACAGTATCTGTGGGAACCAGCCGGCCCGTCGGGCACTTAATAGTCCCAAGGGGGCTGCCATGTAAGAACTCGGGAATCCATTCTCTCCATGCCATCATTATTTTATTTAACTTAATGGTCTCTACGTTGAGTGAAGTCCCATGCCGTGGATCATGGTCATTCAAAGAGTACTTTCGTACGGGGTACGATATGCACAACTCTACAATGATACCAGTGCGGTTAGGTTGCAGGTCTTACATAGCGTAATGCAACAATCAAATCTAACACGGTAATCATGCCTTGACCATAAAGTACACATGCTTCTTTTGTAGAAATAAATAAATAAATAATAAATAAATAGATTGAAGCCTACATGTGCATATATGTCAATATTTCGGGATCAGCTAGTCGATTGCAATAGTTCATAACATGAACGTGTCTCATTCATTTCATTCAATAAGACGACTAGCCAGTCTCTTAGTTCCAACTAGGAACGCATGATCAATATTTAGTCCATGTCACAATCATTATCAATGGTGACAAGGCATGAAAGTCATTTAGTATTACATGGGTCGAGTCTACAACTCTCAAGGTCAAGTTCCAGTCATACTGGGTATCCGTGGATCAATCATGACACAAAGCACGTTCCTCATAACAATCGTTATTTGATAATATTAACATATCATGATTTTATCAAGTTAATGCAAAAAGGCGTAAGGATATAACAGAAGAATTATCATGCCATCATTAAATGAATAATTATAAGACAATTAAACACCCAGGTCAAGAAGTCACGCCAACAAATCTATGCTAAGACCAAAAGTCATGCAAGAAGTCTGTGCTTAAGACCAACAAGTCACGCTAAGTCTAGCTGGGGTGAGCATGGAAAATGGGCGTGAATAGTGAGCGTGACAAATAATTCATGCACGTACGCGCAGCGTGAGGGTGAAAAGTCACGCACAATGTGATCGTGAAAAGTCACGCACGCAAGCTCAGGGACAGGACGTGACTCAAATACACGCAGACAACGCGAGCGTGACAAATAATTCACGCACGCAAATGCGAGCGTGACTAAAAATACACGTTAACATGTAAGAACACGAGCGTGACTAAAAATACACGCAGACACGTAAAGACGTGTGCGTGACTGAAAATACACGCAGACACGTAAGAACGTGTGCGTGACTGGGCTAATGTTTACGCGAGCACGTAAGAACGTGCGTGAAACATCTCCCAAACTCCAAGTCCTATGGAGCCTTGTTCCAGTGCCAGAAATACACGCTAATATTGGTGGTCCAAGAACCCATGAACAGCCGAAATACTATAACTTAGATCTAGAGAAAACCAGCCGTAGAAATCAAAAATGCTAAGAACTAATCTCTCAGGATCATGAGAGGAAGGGAAATGAACCATAAAAATGGGTGATTGAGAAGCAAGTTTGCACTTGCCTTCTCCTGCTGCTGGTAGGTGGTGGGGAGTAATGAGAGGAGAGAAGAAAGAAGAAGTGAGAATGAAGTATGAGAAGAGAAAGAGATGGAAGCTTTAAATAGGAAGATGGTGGTAGGTGGGAGTTGGGCCGGGTTCTATGGGTCGGGTTGCACGGGTCCAACAAGGCTAACCCGAAAGTAAAACTAAAGCAGGAATTAAAATACAGGAAATAAAATTGCAGAAATATAATTACAGAAATAAAATTGCAGGAAATAAATTAACATGAAATTAAAGAGCAGCTAATTAATTAACATGAAAATTTAAAGAGCAGATAATAGAATTGCAGAAAAATAAAGTGCACAAAAAAATGCAAATAATTAATTAACATGAAGTTATAGAAATTTAAATACAGGATACTACATGATAAATACTAAATAAATACATTCAGGCAATATACGTATTAGATACGCATTCCGGAAACGGGAGTGACAATCATCAAGGCAGGGGCCAGCAGCAACACCAAGCTAGGCCGCAACATGGGAACCAGCAAGGGTCGAGGACAGCATTCACTCTGTCCTTGGAAGAGGCATTAGCGTCGGGAGATGTTGTGGCAGGTAACATTCTCGTCGCCTCTATCCCGCAGTAGCATTGTTTAATTCGGGAGCATCGCACTCATTTATATCTGCACAATTTGCGACACGGCTAGGATGAGTTCGAGGCATTGCCAGGGAGGTTGAATATACTCACTGGTAATGGACTCGTAGGAGTTAGTAGAGTTATTCTAGCGTGTAGTGTTGTAGTTTGCGGGCATTCTTTACCCGTCCAGTTGATAGAATTTCCTGTTGGAAATTTCGACGTTATCTTAGGCATGGACTGGCTGAAAGACAGTCATACGACAATAGATTGTCGTAGTGGGAGTGTATCTTTTGATATTCCAGGCATGAAGCGATTCACCTTAGTCAGATCAGAGGCAACTCAGCAAGCAGGGAGTAATAACGGCAATGGAAGAAGTTCAAGTTCCGAAGGTAGTTGAAGAATTTCTAGACATGTTTCCCGAAGAACTTCCAGGTCTACCACCGGTTAGAGATATTGAGTTCAGTATAGAATTGGCACCTGGGACTAAACCGATATCAGATCGGATTTACAGAATGGCGGATTCAGAGCAGGCCAAGGTATATCAACATATAGAGGAATTGAAGGAGAAGAAGTTTATCCAAGCTAGCGTATCTCCATGGGCAGCACCAGTGGTACTTGTGGGGAAGAAGGATGGATCATCCAGATTATGCATCGACTACAAGAAGCTTAACGCGGCAACAGTAAGAACAAGTACCCATTACCCAGGATCGACGACTTATTTGATCAGTTGAGCAAGGCTAGAGTTTTCTCCAAGATAGATCTTCGTTCAGGGTACCATCAGTGATGGTTCGAAAGGAAGATGTCACGCCCCAGAACCAGAATACTGGAGAGCGGGGGCAGACATAGCCAGCTACGTATATTGAAATAGAATACATCTCAACTATACGGTCACGGCTGTCTAGATATGAGGGTTTACTACAAGCCAGCAGTCTCTTAAGGTCAAGCCTATTGTCTCAATCTCAAGCAATTAACAGAGTTACAAGATATTAGAGCATCAAATATATATATAGGCGTCCCAAATATTACATATTGGATGATCATGAAGCTAGTCGTACAAAATGATGGGACTAGCAAGAGTTCAGTCATACATGATCAACCCTAGGATTTGTTAATCATGTTTACAGTCCGTAGGCAGACAATAAGTAAATGTGCATCGAGCTAACAGGTGCTCGTCGGCTAAACGCCTCAAAAGAATAAATTTACATAAAGTGGGTGAAACAAAAAGGAAAACCCACTCTTGGCCCGGGTTCCATCTAGTTGTCACCATTGGGCTGGAAGCTCGGTAGATCCTCGGGAGCTGCTCCGAATCTGGCCACACAAAACCAGCTGGGTCAAACCCCAGAAAGAGCAAGTGCCACAAAGGAGGCCACAAATAAGAACAAAAGCCAGCATATCAGAACATAAAGATAAAAGGAAAGTACAAGTAGTAAAGTACACAGGGCGATAAACGACTAGGGACGTGGAACCATTCCGGGAGCCAGGTTACAATCCTTAAACCAGACAAGGACCGGGGTTGTAACCCTTCGCCTGAATTGCTCACTGTCTCTACTCAATTATCGTTAAGATAAGTAAAACAAACATGCTCAGGAGATAGCAGGTACTGGAGCTAGACAAGACTTAGACAAGGCTGGACACCATCCATTCGCAATCGGCCAAACAAATCTACGGCTTACTACTTTAACTAACTAGGGTTATCACAAACCTAATTACCAACAAGATGCAAGTGAGAATTCCAGTCCCAAGTCCTGCAGACCATCCAGTTATCCTTTCGTGGGTTGAGAGTTATAGGTGGGTACATTGCCCGGAGACAAATGTACCCTTAGGTGACTTAGAGGGTGCAACACATGACAGTGTGCTGGAAATGTGCTCTACTCGTCGGCAAGCTACAAGTCCATTAAAGCACCCAGATAACGAGATTGCCTGTGACTGGGAATTCTCCATGTTCTAGTTTGATCTAATCATTAGCCTAATCCAATTTAGCGCGAGTCCCTGGCCGTGGTACCCAGGAAGTCACGTCCTAGACATGATGCAAGGCAAGACAAGTGGATTGTACAAGCAAGCAAGCAGAAACACCCACGGTGTCAATTTGATTATACGAGTCAAGTTACAAGTTACAAGTCAAGTCAAGTCAGGAGTGCGCCGCCACGGGCCACTATCCAGTTATCAAGATAAATCATGTCAGGAGTGCTCCACTACGGGTCACTGTCGTGTTATGCTAGTTCCTTGTCATACCATGCTATGTACAATAGTCATTTCCACATATTAAGCAAAATCAAGTTCATGTCAAAAGGCGTAAGGATATAAAATAGGCGTAAAATATCTAATAAAATACTAATATAAATAGGACTATAGAAGAGCCAAGATCAGGAAATAACAAATTCATCATAGACAAGTAGGTTGTGCAGGGTATGTACTGCGCAGGGTGCCAAGTGCGCAGGGTGAGCTGCGCAGGGTACCAACTGCGCAGGGTGAGCAGCGCAGCAGATGGATTGCGCTGGATTAGGTTGCGCAGGAATGGATGGCGCAGGGTCAGATTGTGCATGAGTGGAGTGCGCAGGGATAGATGGCGCATGGGCAGACTGCGCATGAGCGGACTGCGCATGAGCAGACTGCGCATGAGCAGACTGCGCATGAATCCATGCGCACTCGAGTTGAGCGCAGTTCGCCAAGGGGCAAGCTGCGCGGTCGGCGCTGCGCTAAAGAGCGCTGGCCGAGGGGGATGCGCAATCCAGCCCTGCGCTAAAGAGCGCAGGCTGCTGTCTTCTTCTCCAGGCCGAGAAGAAGACTCCAAGAACTCTAAGGTTCAAAACTTCATATCTTGGTAAAATCAAAGCCAAATCTAGATTTTCAAAGGTCTAACTTGAGTAAAATTGAATTCTCTTCCACATGGAAGCATCGAAACCCATAAAAATCCAACCAAAATAGATCAAAACCATGTAAATCCGAAAATAGTCAAAACCTAGATCTAGAAAAATGAAAGCTCCAAATCACAAAATGTCAAGTTCTAAAGTTGTTCTCCATGGCCTAATCTAGCTAATGGACAAATAAAAAGTGGTGCTTATTTGATGGCAGGGTACACTTGCCTATGGGTTGGGGAGTTGTGTGGAAGAAGGAAGAAGAAGAAGTTGTAAGAAATTAATGGAGTTATGGAGGAGAAAGAAAAGGTTGGTAGGTTTTAATGAGGGTGGTTGTGATGGAATGGAGGGGGAGAATAGGCTAAGGTGTTCCACTCATGAAGAACCAAACCAAACCAAACCAACTCCACAAAATAAAACCAAGCCATGGTCCAAAACCCATTTACGAGAACCCGAATCCACAAGTCGAGAAAATAAAATACGTGCCAAAATCAAATTACGAGTATAATACGAAATACAGGAAATGTGGGTGACAGAATACATTCCCAAGACAGCATTCAGGTCGAAGTATGGGCATTATGAATTCTTGATAATGCCATTTGGTTTGACCAATGCTCCAGCAATATTCATGGATTTGATGAACCACATCTTTATGCCGTATTTAGATCAGTTTGTCGTGGTATTTCTTGACGACGTTCTTGTGTACTCTGCTAGTGAAGAGGAGCATGAAGACCATCTCAGGAAAGTGTTGCAGGTTCTGAGAGAGAATCAATTGTATGCCAAGCTCAGCAAGTGTGAGTTCTGGACGGATCACATTTCATTCTTGGGTCATATCGTATCAGGAGCTGGAGTAGCAGTGGATCCCAAGAAGGTAGAAGCAGTAGAGAGTTGGCCAGTACCCAAGACCGTAGCTGATGTATGGAGTTTCTTAGGATTGGCAGGATATTACAGAAGGTTTGTGTCAGATTTTGCAAGACTTTCAGCACCCATGACCCGCTTAACACGAAAGGATGTGCCATTCGTTTGGTCGGCAGAATGTCAGACATCATTTGAGAATTTGAAGCAGAAGTTGATATCAGTACCCATTCTTATATTGCCAGTTGGACCCGGAGGTTTTACTGTATATTGTGATGCGTCAGGTAAAGGACTTGGATGTGTCCTCATGAAGCACGGGAAGGTGATAGCATATGCATCTAGGCAGCTTCAGGACCACGAGAAGAATTACCCAACTCATGATTTGGAGTTGGCGGTAGTAGTATTTGCTTTGAAGCTATGGAGGCATTATTTATATGGTGACCGAGTAGACATGTACACAGACCACAAAAGTCTGAAGTACATCTTTACTCAGAAGGAGCTGAACATGAGGCAGAAAAGATGGTTAGAACTTATCAAGGATTATGACGTGGAGCTTCAGTATCATCCAGACAAGGCTAATGTGGTAGCAGACGCTCTCAGCAGAAGGGCGGCGCATTTATGTTGACAACACAGAAGCATATCTTAGAAGACCTTCAGGAGATGGGCATAGAGGTTATACTTCCTAGCGATGTAGGAGTTCTGGCGAGTTTACAAGTTCAATCCGACTTGGTAGACAGGATCAAGGCAGCTCAGGCGCAAGACCAAGGATTCAGAAGCTTAGTGCAGAATGTGAGTCAGGGCACAGAAAGGAGTTGAAAATTCATGAAGATGGTAGCCTTAGGTTTGGGTCACGTCTATGTGTGCCTAGTGGAGATATCAGACATGAAGTTATGGCAGAAGCTCACAGTTCCCAGTATTCTGTACATCCTGGAGGGACCAAGATGTACCAAGATATCAAGCAGCACTTCTGTGGAACGGAATGAAGAGGGAGATAGCTAGGTTTGTTTTCCGTTGCTTGGTATATCAGCAGGTAAAGGCAGAACAGCAGAGGCCAACTGGATTATTGCAACCGCTTCCTATCCCGGAATGGAAGTGGAAACACATCACAATGGACTTTGTGACCGGTTTACCGAGATCACCAAGTGGTAAAGATGCTATTTGGGTGATAGTAGATCGGCTTACAAAGGTAGCACATTTTTTTTCTTTCAGAGTAGGGCAATCTACAGAAAAGTTGGCAGAATTGTATATGCAACAGATAGTCAGGCAGCATGGAGTCCCTGTCAGTATTGTGTCAGACCGAGATACCCGCTTTACATCACATTTCTGGAAGAGCTTGCATCATAGTCTGGGTACCAAGTTAAAATTTAGTACGGCTTACCATCCGCAGACGGACGGGCAATCAGAAAGGACAATTCAGACTTTGGAAGATATGTTGCGAGCTTGCACTCTGGATTTTGGAGGATCTTGGGAAGGCCACCTGCACTTAGTTGAGTTCTCATACAACAACAGTTATCAAGCCAGTATCCAGATGGCGCCATTCGAAGCACTATATGGTAAGAAGTGTAGATCGCCACTAGCATGGGATGATATCGGGGAAAGGAAGATGCTAGGCCCAGAAATGATTATCCGGACGGTTGAAGTGATTAAGGGAATTAGAGAGCGACTTCGTGTTGCACAGGATCGGCATCGTCATTGGGCTGATCAGCATCGTAGGTCGTTAGAGTTTTCTGTTGGGGACCACGTATTCTTGCGGATCTCACCTACCCGTGGGGTCATTAGATTTGGCGTTCGCGGGCAGTTGAGTCCGCGATACGTAGGCCCATTCGTTATCCTTGATCGGATAGGCGATGTTGCTTATCGTTTATCACTCCCACCTTCGTTGCGAGAGGTGCATGACGTGTTTCATGTATCTCAATTACGTAGGTATTTATCGGACCCAAGCCATATCCTCGATCATTCAGAACTGGTTGTTGGTACCAACCTGTCTTACGAGGAGCAGCCTGTGTCCATCTTGGACCGAAGAGAGAAGATACTCAAGAATCGAACAATTAACCTTGTCCGGGTTGCTTGGGGTCATCACTCTTTGGGAGAGTCAACGTGGGAACGTGAGGATGATATCCGATCACGGTATCCATACCTGTTTGACTCACAAGGTATATCTTTTTTTTTGTACCTTGATTGTCTTGATTCCTCATGCTTATCACCTTATGGGTAGAATTGCTTGATACCGTAGATTGTTAAGTATAGATATGTTACTTGCTATGGACATTGTAAAATGATTGCTTGATTGAATTGCTTGTACTTAGATTAGTTTAGCCCCAATGTTTCTATCCTGCTTGGATTTGAAATTCCGAGGACGGAATTTTTCTAAGGAGGGTAGAGATGTCACTCCCCGTTCCCAGAATACATATTTTTATACATGTACAACTCATGAGTATTTATTTAATATTTATCATGTATTATCCTGTATTTAAATTCCTTTAATTTCATGTTAATCAATTAATCTGCTCTTTAAATTTTATGTTAATTTACTTCCTGCAATTTTATTTCTGCAATTTTATTTATGTACTTTATTTTCTGCTTTTATTCCCTGCCTTAGTCTTGCTTATTTGGGTTCGGGTTGGCTTTGGTTGGATCCCCTACAACCCGACCCATTGGACCCAGCCCAACTCCCACCTACCACCCCCTTTTCTATTTAAAGCTTACATCTCTTTCTCTCTCCTCATAAACTCACATTCTCACCATTACTCCTCTTCTTCTTCTTCATTACTCTCTCCACCTACCAAACCGTAGGCAAGTACAACTTGCTCCACATGAGAACCCATGTTTTTATGGTTCATTTATCTTCCTCTCGTGATCCTAAGAGAGTTTAGAACTTGGCATTTTTCATTTCGAAGTCTTAATTTTTGTAGATCTAGAAATGAGTTATTTTCGGAGTTTGGTGGTTTTGATCTATCAAACTTCTTTGTTTGCAAATTTTGATGGTTCCATGTTGTAGAGAAGTTTATTCTACCCAATTTTGACCTTTGGAAAGTTGGATTTGGACTTGTTTTGACCAAGTTATGGACCTTTGAAGCTTTGGGGTGCAACCATGGAGTTCTTGCTATTTGGAGAAGACAGTGAGCAGTGTACGCTAGCTTTTTAGCTTGCGTCACTGAGCTGTGTGCGCTCTTTAGCGCAGCACAGTATGGAGTCCATACGCTGCCTTTTTAGGAAGCGTATGTCTTGCATATGCTACCTTTTGGAAGCGTATGTCGTATGGAGTTCATACGCTGCCTTTTGGGAGCGTATGACTTGCATACGCTGACTTGGATGGTCAGGAGTCGTATGGAGTTCATACGCTACCTTTTGGGAGCGTATGACTTGCATACGCTCACTTGGATAGTGAGGAGTCGTATGGAGCCCATACGCTGCCTCTTTGACCTGAGCGTACGCTGACTTGAGCGTAGCCTGACTTGAGCGTACGCTGATCTTACTTACCCTGGATCTTCTATAGCCCTGTATATTGATATTTTATTAGATATTTAACGTCCATTTTATATCCTTACGCCTTTTGGCATAAACTTGATAAAATCATGGTATGTTAATATTTCTGTTAAATATAGATTGTTACGTGGGATGTACCATGTGTCGTGAATTGAGTGATAGATACCCCGATTGACTGGAACTTGACCTTGAGAGTTATAGACTCGACCCCATTTAATACTAATTGACTTTCATGCCTTGTCACCATTGATAATAATGGTTATCTTGACTAAATTGATCATGCGTTCCTAGTTGGAACTAAGAGACTGGCTAGTCGTCTTATTGAATTGAATGAATGAGACACGTTTATGTTATGAACTATTGTAATCGACTGGCTGATCCCGAATATTGACATACATGCACATGCAGGCTTCAATCTATTTATTTACTTATTTATTTTCTACAAAAGAAGCATGTGTACTTTATGGTCAATGCATGATTACCGTGGTTAGATTTGATTGTTGCATTACGCTATGTAAGACCTGCAACCTAAACCGCACTGGTATCGTTGTAGAGTTGTACATATCGTACCCCGTACGAAAGTACTCATTTGAATGACCATGATCCACGGTATGGGATTTCACTCAACGTAGGGACTATTAAGTTAAATAAAATAATGATTGCATGGAGAGAATGGATTCCCGAGTTCTTACATGGTAGCCCCTGTAGTGACCCGCTCCGCCCTAGCGGAACGCCGATTCCAAACGGCAAGTGCAACGACTCAAACGAGCCGTCGACCCGAAGAGTTGCTTCGACCCGATGAAGTGTCGATGCGAATCGATGCAAGGCTTGCATTGGCCCGACAAGATGAATCCAGACTTAGACTATCGAAGGCGTGCTCGGAGGATCGCTCGGCCGATGCGAACATCGCTAAGGTGGGTGGCTCCGATGAACCCGTCTGTGCTTAGCCTAGACACATAACAATGCGGACACTATCACGAGAATCGCTAGGCGATAACACCCTGCATGCTAATAAATGATTCAACGCACCTAGCTAAGGGAATAATCCCATCTTGCATGCTTGTTTAGAACATGGAAAAGAACTCGGTAATTATAGATATGCTCGCACCGCGCTCTACGCTCGTGCTAAGGCACAAGCTCACGTTCATGTCCCTTATACGTTCAAACAATGAAACAATGAATGGTTTACAACAATGAAACGGGAAGGCTATCAACATAGTCGCTCCGAGTAGAGTTTAGCAACATTGGAAGGCTATGGGACCGATGGGTCGCCAAGGCGACTCCCACACTGGGAGTTGCATAATGCGTGAAAGAATGAATCCACGAACGAATTAATAAATACATGAATGACTCTATGAACTAACGAACAAGTTAAAGAATGAAATGAAAGAAAGAATACATGAAAGATAAGACATGGAAGACGCTAGCGACAGGTATGACGGACACGTGCAACGGGGCTCACTACCCGCGCTGTACGGACGCCAACCTGGTCGTTAACGCATTATGGCATGAAAGATAAGACATGGAAGACGCTAGCGACAGGTGTGACGGGCACGTGCAACGGGGCTCGCTACCCGCGCTGTACGGACGCCAACCTGGTCGTTAACGCATTATGGCTAAGGGTTAGCCTACGGCTCGGAGATAGCCGCTAAGTAAAAGACAAGATAATACGAAATGGTCGTGGACAAACGGCACGGGCGATGGGGGGGTAAACCGTGGCCGTCGTGTGGAAGGATTCTGCGGCACGGGCGTTGGGGGGGTAAACCGTGGCCGGCCTAGGCAGAATCAACGGCGCTTACGGGCTGCTTGGGTGCGGGCTTGGGCACCAAGAGACGTAAGTAGGAGGGTATATTCAAGAGACTTAACGGGGTGTACCAGCCATCACCCTACGCTAAGTTGAGAATTGCCACAGGGGAATGTCCTAAATGGCTTGCAAAGCCAGCGACCCGTGCATGTAGATTAAGTGGACTATGCTGGTGGCAATCCACGTGCAAGTTCTTGCATTGAAATCAAAGTAGTCTAAGTAAACTAAATGAAGTGTCTCCAGAACATGCTTGAAGTGTAATATCCTGAACATGAACATGCCCGAAATATAACACTCTTGAACATGCTTGAAATATAACATCCTGAACATGAACATGCTCGATATGTAACACTCCTGAACATGCTTGAATGAAATACTCGAAACATGCTTGAATTGTAACACTCTAAAAAAAACGTGCCTACGACGTGCTAGAACATGCCTCCGACGTGCTAGAATCCCGAGACATGGACACACACTTGATATTGAATGCGTGCATGAATCGTGTTATGTTATTATTCATGAATTGTGGTTTAACTTGGTTTACCTTGAACAGGGAAGGCCGGACGGTAAGTATGGGTAAGTCGTACATGTATTTCCATGCGACACTCGAGTTCGGTAACACGAGATAGGCTATGCAATATGCCATGAAATTGATCCTAAGGCAAGATTAGAAAGACAATGAATGATAGAGATGCACAAAAGATTATAGAACGTGTTTGGTAATGATGGCATTGTGGGCGAGCCAGCCTCCCCACCAGTGCATAACAATGTACTGATAACCCCACAGTATGCTTGCAGGATAGAAGGAGACGCCGGCGGGTGCGGAGCTTCCGTCGAACGTGTCAAGGCGCGGAGCCAACTCTGGGGCCTTGGAACGTTGCAAGAAGCTGAAGCACCCTATACAGGACATAATGTATCGGAACATCGCCATGTATCCTTCCATGTTGTAAGCCATTTGGCACGCCTTTTATGTTTCAGAGAGAGAGAGAGCTTGAGCGACTTGTAATATCGGCCTAGCGCCGCTTGTAAACTTGTTGAATATCAATAAAGAATTTGGTTTCGCTTCAATTGTGTTCATTTATATTCCGCTGCAAATGGGGACACTCTGTGCGACTCTGTGGCCTAGAACTCAAATCGGCCGTTTATGGACTTGGCCTTGCACGGGCGCAACCTAGGCCCGTGCGGCATCACGCCTTAGCGAGGACGATCGCTCCTACGGGAGCGGGGCGTGACAGATTGGTATCAGAGCACGGCTTTACGTCCTTGGACTTCATGTCGATTTCTCAGTTTTGAAAGCTCGGTTGGAAGAAAAGATGTATACGCTCTCTCTCGCTGTGCCTTGGGATGGTCCATACAATAAGTCTAATACTTTCAAAAGCTCGTACAAGTACTCGGTTGCACGGGATCGATAGGCGAAGGCCTTTGTGCCGAACGACGTTAAACATGACTCGATTGAGAACACATGCAAAGTTAACATGTCTCGTACGTATCTAACTAGTCTTGCATTGACCCTAGCAACTGAGCGTGCAAAACATGAATATAGCCCATGCGGGATGGTTAAGCGGTACAACTTAGTCCGCGTGTCGCGCACCTCGACTCTTGGGTGCAATCGGGTTGCGAGCGATATCAAGTATCGCTCGATCGAGAACGGAGATACACTTTGAGTGTATATCGATAGGAACGCTATCGAGTTAACGCTTAGGCGTACGCGAATGATTGACTTGGATTTTGAGGACTCGTGTGAACGACTTAGTACGTCGAGACGACGTAAGCGAGTACGCTAGAGATTCGTCGAACGAATCTGAAGGATATCTTAGTGCATGGCGCGAACGTGATTGAGGATTAGACCGTATGGCTTGAACCTGAGTGGTGTATGTGATAGGTTCGAAGAAGAATAAGAATGAGTGTCAACGACTAGTCGAGTGGCTCGAACCCTGAGTGGTGTATGGACGTTATAGAAATTGTTCGAGCGAGACTAAAGGAATTACGGATAGAACAAGTATGTCGGCGAAGCGATGCGGTCGCGCAAAGCTTTAGAACGTGTCACGCTTAGTTGATCGTGACTTCGTGTGTCCCGAACGAGATATCGTTCGGACAACTTGTGAATGGGTAACGCGTGTTAGAAATGATTCGGAACGATGGATGAAAATAAATGGTCTTGATCGAGGAAACTTAGAGGAACGTGCGTGCGATGTCGAATTGATGCAAATGAAATGTGACTTGAGTTTTGAATAACGATCTTGAAACGAGCTTTGAGGAAAAGCGACTGAACTTGATCTTGAGTATCGGGAAAAATTGAGGAATATCCAACTCGGACAACAGCATCAACGTACGACTCGAAATTGGTTGCAAAGGAAGATCGTCAGGTTACGCATATCGTCGATGGTATTGAGGCGTATCAAAGATCGATATGCGATAACTCGGGGGTACTCTGACTCGGCAAATGACGATCGTGCAAATG
This sequence comes from Iris pallida, assembly GCA_029216955.1. Lineage (NCBI taxonomy): Eukaryota > Viridiplantae > Streptophyta > Magnoliopsida > Asparagales > Iridaceae > Iris > Iris pallida. The sequence goes on from JANAVB010016484.1 coordinate 20,744, forward strand.
TCATTGTTCCGATGGATGTTATAATCGGGATATTGAAATGTGTCGAGGAAAAGGATAAACTTGGCTCGAGGATTTTCTGGTTAAACAAATGACGGGTAAACTATCGAATTGAAATCTGACTTGGATGAAATGAAATGCCTGGATTTACTTCGACGATAACCCCAACGTCGACATTCTTGTCTTATGCGAGCGCAACTCCAGCCTCGCACATGCGTCGCGCCGATTAGGGCGATCACTCCGCGTGAGCGCTGGTATGGTGATTCATCCAGCGGAGGTGATCAAACTTGCACGGCGTGGCAATACGATTGCTTCGACTTGTGGTTTGACGCGAAGATGACTTGAGAATGATTCGGTGTGCTTGAATGATGAAGTTTGAGGATTGAGTAGGTCCAATCCGCGTATCGAGAATGAATCAGTCTAGACGTAAGCAAGAGTTACGCCCCGATGAGAATGATTATTCCGCGAGAGCGTTGCATGGTGATTCATGAACCACCGTGGATAATCGGACTCGCGTGAGATTGGGGCGCAACGTATTGTCAAGCTAGATGAACTCGTGATCGAATACATGAATTGGAAAGAATGGATATGTGAAGTATGTGATCAGAATGAATTCGGATATACGCGGCGAATGCCTTGACGAGAATAGGTGATCGTGCTCGATGTTTAGAAATCTGAGTGACGCGAGCTTGGGTAGAAAATCCCGTACTATCGACTTTGGTTTGACCCTAGGATTGGGGTCAGTGTTGGCATTATTGTTGGGGAACTATGATTCCAATCCTGACATTGACTTAGCCTCGAAAAGATGGCCTAGCGGTTAGGCGAGACGCCCCTGTTTCATGTGTTAGCAATCAAAAGATTGATCTTGAGAATTGGCATGGATGGATAGCATGAACCACGAATGTAGGAAACCCCACTCACGAGACTCGGCTGACATGCATATATTTCAGGGACGCCTGGGTATGTGCACGATGCGACTCGAGTGAGAATGACAAATTCTCTATCATGCGGCTAGGCTGAATGCAGATATTTTGGGGACGCCTGAAATGCGTGCACGATCCGGCCAAGTGATACGATGAGTTCTAGCACGACTTGGGGAGTAAACAAGTGTCGTGAGCGTGAAATCGTGCTAGTAAAAGTTGGTATAACGAAGTGAAGCATTGATAGGAAGATATGCTCGACGATAGTGCAATATGTGGTCTTAAATTCGATGAAAATTTCCTAGACTTGGTCGACCCCGTTAAGTAGAAATCATACTGATTTCGTGGACACGAACGCTTGAAAAGCGAATCGGGCCATCTCGATGACCGAGATAAACGAAAGTGAATTTGCCTTAGCCTGCGACCCTCGCATTTGACGAATTACAATGTGTCTCGTGTAACCATTCCAGTTCCATGACACGTCGAAATAGCAACCAAGACGAAGAAATACTCGAATTGAATAAGTACAATCAACTCTAAAATGAATGAAAGGCTATTCGATAAAATCGACCCAACGCGTGTGACACGGAACTTAGAAAGATATCAAGTATGGTTCGATGTCGTCGAACGATAGGACCGCTCGATGAAATTGTCTAAGAAACACGAAAACACGAGTTAAGAAATGGTAGGATGACCTGCACTCAGAAAGTCTCGAGGACGAGACTTATTTTGAGTGGTGTATTATGTAGTGACCCGCTCCGCCCTAGCGGAACGCCGATTCCAAACGGCAAGTGCAACGACTCAAACGAGCCGTCGACCCGAAGAGTTGCTTCGACCCGATAAAGTGTCGATGCGAATCGATGCAAGGCTTGCATTGGCCCGACAAGATGAATCCAGACTTAGACTATCGAAGGCGTGCTCGGAGGATCGCTCGGCCGATGCGAACATCGCTAAGGTGGGTGGCTCCGATGAACCCGTCTGTGCTTAGCCTAGACACATAACAATGCGGACACTATCACGAGAATCGCTAGGCGATAACACCCTGCATGCTAATAAATGATTCAACGCACCTAGCTAAGGGAATAATCCCATCTTGCATGCTTGTTTAGAACATGGAAAAGAACTCGGTAATTATAGATATGCTCGCACCGCGCTCTACGCTCGTGCTAAGGCACAAGCTCACGTTCATGTCCCTTATACGTTCAAACAATGAAACAATGAATGGTTTACAACAATGAAACGGGAAGGCTATCAACATAGTCGCTCCGAGTAGAGTTTAGCAACATTGGAAGGCTATGGGACCGATGGGTCGCCAAGGCGACTCCCACACTGGGAGTTGCATAATGCGTGAAAGAATGAATCCACGAACGAATTAATAAATACATGAATGACTCTATGAACTAACGAACAAGTTAAAGAATGAAATGAAAGAAAGAATACATGAAGATAAGACATGGAAGACGCTAGCGACAGGTATGACGGACACGTGCAACGGGGCTCACTACCCGCGCTGTACGGACGCCAACCTGGTCGTTAACGCATTATGGCATGAAAGATAAGACATGGAAGACGCTAGCGACAGGTGTGACGGGCACGTGCAACGGGGCTCGCTACCCGCGCTGTACGGACGCCAACCTGGTCGTTAACGCATTATGGCTAAGGGTTAGCCTACGGCTCGGAGATAGCCGCTAAGTAAAAGACAAGATAATACGAAATGGTCGTGGACAAACGGCACGGGCGATGGGGGGGTAAACCGTGGCCGTCGTGTGGAAGGATTCTGCGGCACGGGCGTTGGGGGGGTAAACCGTGGCCGGCCTAGGCAGAATCAACGGCGCTTACGGGCTGCTTGGGTGCGGGCTTGGGCACCAAGAGACGTAAGTAGGAGGGTATATTCAAGAGACTTAACGGGGTGTACCAGCCATCACCCTACGCTAAGTTGAGAATTGCCACAGGGGAATGTCCTAAATGGCTTGCAAAGCCAGCGACCCGTGCATGTAGATTAAGTGGACTATGCTGGTGGCAATCCACGTGCAAGTTCTTGCATTGAAATCAAAGTAGTCTAAGTAAACTAAATGAAGTGTCTCCAGAACATGCTTGAAGTGTAATATCCTGAACATGAACATGCCCGAAATATAACACTCTTGAACATGCTTGAAATATAACATCCTGAACATGAACATGCTCGATATGTAACACTCCTGAACATGCTTGAATGAAATACTCGAAACATGCTTGAATTGTAACACTCTAAAAAAAAACGTGCCTACGACGTGCTAGAACATGCCTCCGACGTGCTAGAATCCCGAGACATGGACACACACTTGATATTGAATGCGTGCATGAATCGTGTTATGTTATTATTCATGAATTGTGGTTTAACTTGGTTTACCTTGAACAGGGAAGGCCGGACGGTAAGTATGGGTAAGTCGTACATGTATTTCCATGCGACACTCGAGTTCGGTAACACGAGATAGGCTATGCAATATGCCATGAAATTGATCCTAAGGCAAGATTAGAAAGACAATGAATGATAGAGATGCACAAAAGATTATAGAACGTGTTTGGTAATGATGGCATTGTGGGCGAGCCAGCCTCCCCACCAGTGCATAACAATGTACTGATAACCCCACAGTATGCTTGCAGGATAGAAGGAGACGCCGGCGGGTGCGGAGCTTCCGTCGAACGTGTCAAGGCGCGGAGCCAACTCTGGGGCCTTGGAACGTTGCAAGAAGCTGAAGCACCCTATACAGGACATAATGTATCGGAACATCGCCATGTATCCTTCCATGTTGTAAGCCATTTGGCACGCCTTTTATGTTTCAGAGAGAGAGAGAGCTTGAGCGACTTGTAATATCGGCCTAGCGCCGCTTGTAAACTTGTTGAATATCAATAAAGAATTTGGTTTCGCTTCAATTGTGTTCATTTATATTCCGCTGCAAATGGGGACACTCTGTGCGACTCTGTGGCCTAGAACTCAAATCGGCCGTTTATGGACTTGGCCTTGCACGGGCGCAACCTAGGCCCGTGCGGCATCACGCCTTAGCGAGGACGATCGCTCCTACGGGAGCGGGGCGTGACAGCCCCCTTGGGACGAGTAGTATCCGACGGGCCGGCTGGTTCCCACAGATACTGTAAACCTGCCACACGGGCATGGAGCAGTATCTGGTTATATTATTTATTGTATATTATATATTGATGACGGGCGTCCTGCTAGGACTCGTCTAATTCATGCATGGCGCACATGATTCACTGGATAGACTAGCCTTGCATGCACATAGTAAGAACTGAGGAATCCCTAATTGCATTATTCCAGGATAACTTGGAACACACAGTAGCAAGCCGTAGTAGTTGAATGGCCGTTTAAATTGACTTGTTTGTGTACTGTACTACTCTGTTACCTAACTGGGATGATCAGAATGTCAGGACATGACGGACCAACTTCTGTCCTTGTTTGGTTGGGAGGTTGGTTCGAAGTATCGTGATGTGATGTGAATCCTAGTGGAAAGCAGAGATCTATTATTATATTCTCTTACTTACTGGTTTTAGTTCTCATGTCGTGCTTCCTTGTGGTACTTGCTATTAGAGGTCTAACCTCTCTGGTTTTGTATGGCCAGATTTAGAGCCGGTCTCCGAGGATCCAGCTTACTTCTACTGTAGCACCCAGTTTTCTGAAATTGGGATATTTTTGAAAATTTATTATTTTTATTATTAATTAATAGTATTTTAGTCATGATATGATTTTTGGTGATTATTAGTGTGATTAAACCATTTTCTAAGTCATGCTAAGTCATGACTTACGACTTTGTGATTTTGGTTAGTATAACTTAGTATAAACCCTAGTTTTCTCTAACCTAGAAGTTGCCATGACCATGAGAGCTTAGCCATAGGCTTAGAACACCAAATTAGTGGTTTTTGACCAAAAAGGTATTTTGGTAATTTTCTAGACTTTATTTGTGATTATGTGATTTTTAATATTATTTAATTCTTGGTAGGTCTCATGATTAGTCACTAACCTATCCTACCCTAAACTAGAAGTTAGCCACTAACCTAGAATCATTAGGGTGATGTTTTGGTCATGGGATAAAGGGTTAAATATCTAGATATTAACTTTAAGGATATTTTCCTTAAACAAATCAAAATATCTAGAACCCTTTAGGCTAAAGTCCATGCCTTAGCCATGAAGGAAGGCAAGGACACCTCCCCTACCCCCATGGCAGCCAAGGACCCCCCCCCCCCCTTGGCAGCCCACATTCTATAAAACCCCATTGAATTAATTCATGAATAATTTACATGAAATTAATTCCTAGAAATTCCCATTCCTTCAACCCTTCACAACTTGAGCTATTTTGATCCAAATTCACTCTAGTCTCTTGCATTGGGATCCTACAACATCTAAGGTGCTAAGGGGAACTAGCAATCAAGGATTTAGAAGCATTGGACATCATCAAGTGGAAGAACACACACCCCCATTTTCCTTGATTTTCATTGGATTGCACAAATAGGTATTTTCTCACAAACTTAGTTAAATTCCTGTTTTTCCTTCATAAATGCATTCATATAGGACTAACACTACTGTGGGTAAAGTTTGGTGGAAATTAGAAGTGGTTTGGTGTCCGTATCGGACACGTATCCTAAGCCTAAAATCCTTGTTTGGTGAAATGCCACAATGGATTCGATTTTGTCGAAATGTGAAACAAATTACACAAAATTGTAGCCCTATGAATGTACTTTAGGTTTCGTGAAGACTGAGCCAACTTTCGTGTCGTGTCCGTGTCCAAAATGGACACGAACTCGCAGCACGAGACAGTGTCTCGATGCCCTGCTGCTCGACACCGAGTTCTACCTACACAGGACACGTGGACACGAGATTTTTGAGGTGAATGTTAGGGCAATGTCTGACATTGACCTCCCAAAGTTTGGGATGAAATGGTTCAGTATTCGAGGAGTTCTTCCTCTCGTACTGGTCGCACACACACACGTACACGCTGGAAATTCCTCACTGATACGCGCTTCGCGCGTGGACACGCGACCACGTGGACACGATACAGACACGTGTTCACGAACACCTAGACCTACCCTAGCTATGGACACGTGCACGACACTTGTGGATGTGTGTGTCGTGTCCTAGCTCGACTTGCACGCGTGCACGACGCAGTACTGTGTGTGTGTGTCCAGATTTACCCGATTGGGTTTTTCCTAAGTTTGACACTTTGAATCGTGTCGTGGTGTAGTGTCAGGCACTTAGGACACTAGAGGACACCTAGGGCTAGTGTTACCAACCTAGGGTTTTGGACCTTAGGTCGTTTTTGACTCGGGTTTGGGTTTACCCATTACCCGAGTTCACTGTGCACAGGATACTGTTTTTAGGTATTTTTTTCCCAGTTTTTAAATCCAATTTCAAACTGATATTTGATGTTATATATTTATATAAATACCTGTGTATATAGTGTATATACGTAGTATATATGTATATGTGAGTGTGGGTCAATTTTGGGAGTATTTGGTTGGGTATTTGTGTAGTTGTGTATATATATATATAGGTATGTATATATGTTATTGTGTGTGTGTATGTTTGGGCTTTGGTTCCAGATTTCAGGAACCCCCTTCTCTGTCCAGACTGTCTCACTCTCTCACAGTCTCTCTCTCTCAATCTATGTCTCTCTCTATGTCTCTCTCTATATATATAGTATATATATGTGAGTTTATATATATAGGTATATATATATCTATATTGATATATATATATATATATATTTGTATTAGTTACATTAGGTCACTATATATTAATGTGTGAGTGTGGGTTTGTATTATACTTAGTATTCATATATGGGTATATGGGTAGTAGATAGATATATATACCTATATATAGATATATACATATATATATGATTCTAGTATAGGTTTATATGAAAACCTATGACTATGGCCTATGGCCTAAGATCATTAGCCTATGGCTAGGGGCTAGCCCTAATGACCCAAACCCACTTGTTGACCCTTGTTGACTAAGGGTTGACCAAAGTCAACCTTAGGTCAAAAGTGACCTAGTTAACCTAGAAATGACTAGGAATGACCTAAAACAACTAGTTTGACTAGTTTGACTAAAACCCTAACTAGTTGACTAGTGTTGACCTAACTTTGACTAGTTTGACTTTAGAGTTGACCAAGAGTTGACTTTTGACCAGATTGACCTAGAATCATGTAGTATGCATTGTATACTCTATTTTTACCATTGTGGATATGTTGTGACCTGTTTTACTCTAAATAGGACTCTGTGACACCAGTTCGGACATCTATTCATATCAGTCATACAGGGTGACAGGCGAGTACATTCTCTGATCTTTTCATGCTTGTTAGGACTTATATTCTTGCTTTAGATTACTTTACATGATGCTGTCACGTCATTATCACGGATTGGTACTATATGGATCTTGTTATGCGATGTTATCTCCTTCGGGGTGCATCAGATACAGTTATCATGTGCTTTTCACGAACATCTTGTATTTCATGTACACCGCTTTCATGTATACTCTTGTGCAATCTTGTACTCTCATGATCACGCGAGCAAACATGATAAAAACCTCTTGTGCAAAGTAACGTAACTTGACTGGATCCTTGTGTATTGATTGGGGAGGGTGAGTAGGAAATGGTTATGTGATCAAATCCCATCTTGTACAAATTCATGTGAAATCTTGTGAAATCTTGTATATGTCCTAAGCCCGTTTATATAACCATATCATGCTCTAAATCACAGGTTACCTACAGTTCTTACTTATCATATATATAGATATTTCCAGTTATCAAATCTCTCTCGTTTTACATATATTCTTTACAGTTCATGTATCTTACTCTATGCATGCTTTACATTTTCCAACCTGATATGAACTGCGTGAGATGTATTGTGCTCGTTCCTGTCCTGACTGGGCCTGTTGAAAATATTACAGATGATGATGGTGACTGTCCTACCTTCTATGGGACACATGAGGGTGACCTTCAGGAGCCTGAGAAGCATCTAGCTCAGTAGAGGGTGCCTAGTCTAGTCTAGTGTTTACAGTTTTCATTTTGTATCGGACTGTTCCGATTGTTAGTTGTGACTTAGTTATATTTCAGGTCTTGTACTTATTTGTGTTGGACATCTACTTTGTGTGGTGTGATAACTCTATATATATTCAGTTCTTCCTTTCATCTGATTCCATATCATGTTCTATCTTTCCTAGACTTGTGTTTGAGATATAGAGTTGAGATGTTATGTTATACCTCCGTGCGGAGATGACAGGTTTATATATCTTGTTATTAGATGTTAGATGTTATAGATGACCTATACAGCGTTCTACCGCCGACACTGCGGCGTAGGCTGGACGTACCCACGTTCTCGTGCCCCTAATCAGGGTGCGGGTCGTGACACATTTTTGTGGTGGCCCATGCAGGTCTGTGTCGCAATTAGTGCGATCTCGTAATAGTACTCGACTTAGAGTGCTAATTACGAGCCTGCAATTAGGACATAGGACCTAGGACATGATAGGAGTTTCTCAAATCACACCTTGGAAATTTCTGATCTTTTGATTATCATGATTACTTCCCTTGTATTAATTTAACTGTCCTTCCTTGATAAATCTACTCATGTGTCCTATTGACTTCTTTGTTTCAATTCGTCTCCAGGATGACGAAGACGCACCCGCAGGCCACTGGATCGAGTAGTTTGCCTGAGAGATCTGATCAGGTAGAGGAGGAGGTTCACGAGACTGCCCCCAGTGATTCTACTATTCCGGAGACCCAGGCAGTTGCACAGGGAGGTCTACCACCTCCACCCCAGAGGGTTACGGCCGTTGTTCCGGAGATACTGCTGCCACCACCACCGGTACCGACGGATACGCACCATATGTTCCTTCTCCTTCAGCAGATGATGGAGACACAGCGGGCCCAGGCAGAGGCGTCGCAGCGCCAGTCGGAGGCGTCACACCGACAGATCGAGATGCTGAGGCAGAGTATGGAGAACTCGCATCAGCTTGCCCTAGCAGCAGTAGAGAGAGTGGCACCGGGTACGGTGCAGGACCCTACTGGCCAGCAGCCGTACCAGCAGCAGTCCAGGCCGGGGACAGTATTGGACTTCAGGAAGATGAGCTCCAGGGACTTCACAGGCACGGAGGGCATCCTCTATGCAGACGACTGGCTAGAGGATGTACAGCGGAGCATGGAGCTGGCAGAGCTTCCTAGAGCGCTTTGGGTTTCGGCCGCAGCCAGCCGATTCTTCGACATTGCGCTGACATGGTACCGCACGGATCCTCGTGCGTCGGTGAGAGGGCTGACTTGGGAGAACTTTCGGAGGCTCTTCAAGGAGAAGTTCTTCCCGAACGTGGCTCTTACAGCATTGGAGGGCCAGTTCGTGGGTCTAGTGCAGGGGAACTCGTCGGTGGACGAGTATGCAGCTGAGTTCTTCCGCCTTAGCAGGTTCGCTCCCGATATGATCCAGGATGAGGGGCAGAAGGCTCGTAAGTTCCGCAGGGGACTTATTCATGCAGTGCGCACCCGCACCTCGGGACGCCGTGACGCGACGTTCGATCAGATATTGATGGACGCACAGATTGCAGAGGAGGACTTCGGCCTCAAGCCGAAGAGGGGCAGTGATACCTTAGGGGCTAGTTCTAGTGCAGGGCCAGCCAAGCGCCCTCACATACAGCAGCAGAGGCCAGTTCAGCAGCCGTTTCAGGGCCAGGGACATATACTTCACCAGCAGGCACCCAGGCAGCAACAGCACCCTATGTGTAACTTCTGCAAGAAGCAAGGTCATGGATGGGACGACTGCAGGAAAAGGCAGGGCCTGTGTTTGCTTTGTGGTTCAGCAGAGCATCAGTTGAAGGAGTGTCCCAAGAGCTTGGCACGATTGACTCAGACAGTAGCAGGAGCTAGAGCTCCGACAGGGCAGCAGACAGGACCACCGTTGTAGACTCAGCAGCAGAGGTTTGCCCAGCATCAGCAGCAGGCCAAGGGAGGCCAGCCGGGGCGAGCTTTCGCCATGGCAGTCGATGATGCACAGGCAGAGGGAGAGCTGATTGCAGGTTCCAACCTTTTCGATTCTATTTCCGCATTTGCCTCCTTATAACTGTCTTGGAATTTCGATTCTATCTGTTCCTTATAGTTGATAAATTTTGTCCGGATATTTTATTGTGAATTATTTTTCTTCTGAGATAAGTCGTATAGGCTAGGTCGTCTCGATCATGGGATCTAGAGTTTTCTATAGTCATGTTAGCTGGCATAGTGAGGACATATAGTCGGATTTTGGACGTATTTCTCGGATGTGGGAATTTAAGGTTTTCGCGGCCAGGCATGCGGCAATGCGAAAATTTTAAATACCATGATTCTAGAGGTATGTACCTTAGTCGAGGACTCTGTGAATATCGTAGCCTTGCTCACTAGCATGACGAAGATTTCGAATATCATGATTTTGGACAGACGCATATGATTATCGGACTGTGTGTTTGAGACTGTGATTGTTGGGGTGTTTGACCTAGAAGGAGTATGACCATTCTAATTTCGAGGACGAAATTTTCTAAGGAGGGTAGACTTGTAGCACCCAGTTTTCTGAAATTGGGATATTTTTGAAAATTTATTATTTTTATTATTAATTAATAGTATTTTAGTCATGATATAATTTTTGGTGATTATTAGTGTGATTAAACCATTTTCTAAGTCATGCTAAGTCATGACTTACGACTTTGTGATTTTGGTTAGTATAACTTAGTATAAACCCTAGTTTTCTCTAACCTAGAAGTTGCCATGACCATGAGAGCTTAGCCATAGGCTTAGAACACCAAATTAGTGGTTTTTGACCAAAAGGGTATTTTGGTAATTTTCTAGACTTTATTTGTGATTATGTGATTTTTAATATTATTTAATTCTTGGTAGGTCTCATGATTAGTCACTAACCTATCCTACCCTAAACTAGAAGTTAGCCACTAACCTAGAATCATTAGGGTGATGTTTTGGTCATGGGATAAAGGGTTAAATATCTAGATATTAACTTTAAGGATATTTTCCTTAAACAAATCAAAATATCTAGAACCCTTTAGGCTAAAGTCCATGCCTTAGCCATGAAGGAAGGCAAGGACACCTCCCCTACCCCCATGGCAGCCAAGGACCCCCCCCCCTTGGCAGCCCACATTCTATAAAACCCCATTGAATTAATTCATGAATAATTTACATGAAATTAATTCCTAGAAATTCCCATTCCTTCAACCCTTCACAACTTGAGCTATTTTGATCCAAATTCACTCTAGTCTCTTGCATTGGGATCCTACAACATCTAAGGTGCTAAGGGGAACTAGCAATCAAGGATTTAGAAGCATTGGACATCATCAAGTGGAAGAACACACACTCCCATTTTCCTTGATTTTCATTGGATTGCACAAATAGGTATTTTCTCACAAACTTAGTTAAATTCCTGTTTTCCTTCATAAATGCATTCATATAGGACTAACACTACTGTGGGTAAAGTTTGGTGGAAATTAGAAGTGGTTTGGTGTCCGTATCGGACACGTATCCTAAGCCTAAAATCCTTGTTTGGTGAAATGCCACAATGGATTCGATTTTGTCGAAATGTGAAACAAATTACACAAAATTGTAGCCCTATGAATGTACTTTAGGTTTCGTGAAGACTGAGCCAACTTTCGTGTCGTGTCCGTGTCCAAAATGGACACGAACTCGCAGCACGAGACAGTGTCTCGATGCCCTGCTGCTCGACACCGAGTTCTACCTACACAGGACACGTGGACACGAGATTTTTGAGGTGAATGTTAGGGCAATGTCTGACATTGACCTCCCAAAGTTTGGGATGAAATGGTTCAGTATTCGAGGAGTTCTTCCTCTCGTACTGGTCGCACACACACACGTACACGCTGGAAATTCCTCACTGATACGCGCTTCGCGCGTGGACACGCGACCACGTGGACACGATACAGACACGTGTTCACGAACACCTAGACCTACCCTAGCTATGGACACGTGCACGACACTTGTGGATGTGTGTGTCGTGTCCTAGCTCGACTTGCACGCGTGCACGACGCAGTACTGTGTGTGTGTGTCCAGATTTACCCGATTGGGTTTTTCCTAAGTTTGACACTTTGAATCGTGTCGTGGTGTAGTGTCAGGCACTTAGGACACTAGAGGACACCTAGGGCTAGTGTTACCAACCTAGGGTTTTGGACCTTAGGTCGTTTTTGACTCGGGTTTGGGTTTACCCATTACCCGAGTTCACTGTGCACAGGATACTGTTTTTAGGTATTTTTTTCCCAGTTTTTAAATCCAATTTCAAACTGATATTTGATGTTATATATTTATATAAATACCTGTGTATATAGTGTATATACGTAGTATATATGTATATGTGAGTGTGGGTCAATTTTGGGAGTATTTGGTTGGGTATTTGTGTAGTTGTGTATATATATATATAGGTATGTATATATGTTATTGTGTGTGTGTATGTTTGGGCTTTGGTTCCAGATTTCAGGAACCCCCTTCTCTGTCCAGACTGTCTCACTCTCTCACAGTCTCTCTCTCTCAATCTATGTCTCTCTCTATGTCTCTCTCTATATATAGTATATATATGTGAGTTTATATATATAGGTATATATATATCTATATTGATATATATATATATATATTTGTATTAGTTACATTAGGTCACTATATATTAATGTGTGAGTGTGGGTTTGTATTATACTTAGTATTCATATATGGGTATATGGGTAGTAGATAGATATATATACCTATATATAGATATATACATATATATATGATTCTAGTATAGGTTTATGTGAAAACCTATGACTATGGCCTATGGCCTAAGATCATTAGCCTATGGCTAGGGGCTAGCCCTAATGACCCAAAACCCACTTGTTGACCCTTGTTGACTAAGGGTTGACCAAAGTCAACCTTAGGTCAAAAGTGACCTAGTTAACCTAGAAATGACTAGGAATGACCTAAAACAACTAGTTTGACTAGTTTGACTAAAACCCTAACTAGTTGACTAGTGTTGACCTAACTTTGACTAGTTTGACTTTAGAGTTGACCAAGAGTTGACTTTTGACCAGATTGACCTAGAATCATGTAGTATGCATTGTATACTCTATTTTTACCATTGTGGATATGTTGTGACCTGTTTTACTCTAAATAGGACTCTGTGACACCAGTTCGGACATCTATTCATATCAGTCATACAGGGTGACAGGCGAGTACATTCTCTGATCTTTTCATGCTTGTTAGGACTTATATTCTTGCTTTAGATTACTTTACATGATGCTGTCACGTCATTATCACGGATTGGTACTATATGGATCTTGTTATGCGATGTTATCTCCCTCGGGGTGCATCAGATACAGTTGTCATGTGCTTTTCACGAACATCTTGTATTTCATGTACACCGCTTTCATGTATACTCTTGTGCAATCTTGTACTCTCATGATCACGCGAGCAAACATGATAAAAACCTCTTGTGCAAAGTAACGTAACTTGACTGGATCCTTGTGTATTGATTGGGGAGGGTGAGTAGGAAATGGTTATGTGATCAAATCCCATCTTGTACAAATTCATGTGAAATCTTGTGAAATCTTGTATATGTCCTAAGCCCGTTTATATAACCATATCATGCTCTAAATCACAGGTTACCTACAGTTCTTACTTATCATATATATAGATATTTCCAGTTATCAAATCTCTCTCGTTTTACATATATTCTTTACAGTTCATGTATCTTACTCTATGCATGCTTTACATTTCCCAACCTGATATGAACTGCGTGAGATGTATTGTGCTCGTTCCTGTCCTGACTGGGCCTGTTGAAAATATTACAGATGATGATGGTGACTGTCCTACCTTCTATGGGACACATGAGGGTGACCTTCAGGAGCCTGAGGAGCATCTAGCTCAGTAGAGGGTGCCTAGTCTAGTCTAGTGTTTACAGTTTTCATTTTGTATCGGACTGTTCCGATTGTTAGTTGTAACTTAGTTATATTTCAGGTCTTGTACTTATTTGTGTTGGACATCTACTTTGTGTGGTGTGATAACTCTATATATATTCAGTTCTTCCTTTCATCTGATTCCATATCATGTTCTATCTTTCCTAGACTTGTGTTTGAGATATAGAGTTGAGATGTTATGTTATACCTCCGTGCGGAGATGACAGGTTTATATATCTTGTTATTAGATGTTAGATGTTATAGATGACCTATACAGCGTTCTACCGCCGACACTTGCGGCGTAGGCTGGACGTACCCACGTTCTCGTGCCCCTAATCAGGGTGCGGGTCGTGACATCTACCTCCAAGATGGTCAACACTAGAAGGATGATCGCAGGAGGACTCGAGTGGGTTTCTTACTTTCTCGCTCGTTTGTTATCTACTTTATACCTTGCCGTTTGGCACCGACATGTTAGTCGGATTGTCTTGTACTTACTTTTACATAATTGTAATTAAAGTCAGACTGCAGCTGATAACAATTGTGTATACTTTTGCTACATCAATCTGGCTATGTTTTGTAAAGCCAGATATCAAGAACATTTTGACAGAGCGTTTGGGACGCCTTACTGCTTTATCTTACATGTTCTCTATTACTGTTTCTTGTTTGAATGATTGAGACAATAGATGTGAAGTGACCATAGTGAGACTTTCATGTAGTATGCACCCCCTCGTCTTTTAGACAGCATTGATCGTATTATACGGTATTCATCTACCCGTAATACGTAGCTGGCTGAGTCATTCTCCCGCTCTCCAGTATTCTGGTTCTGGGGCGTGACATTTACCATTTGACTTCATAAATAATTTTTAAATAATACATTCATATGGGGGTAGAATTGTTAATTAATATAAGCCTCCACTTTTTCTTCCACTTTTTCTCCCACTTTTGGGGGGATTAGATTTCTTAGGTTATGAGGGAAAGTAATCCCTCCACTTTTCTTGCTTCCTATTTTTCTTCCATACCAAACAAAAGAAAATGAATCATTTGTAGGAACCCTAGAGGGGGGTGAATAGGGTCAAGCTAACTAATCAAGTGCTTAGCACAAGCTAATGGACAATTTAAAAAATATAAGTACAAGAGAAGAAGCAAAACAATACCGACACCCGATGTATCCTGGTATCCTCCCTAAAGGTAATCCAGTCCCGGAACTCTCTCCGGATTTAATCAACTATTTGAGCAAATAGTTACACACGAGTTTGGATTCGAAGAACTCGCCAACTTCTTACACGAGAGCTTTAGTCCGAAGGCCTCTCCGACTTCAACCGAGAGTTTGGATACGAAGACTCTCCAACTTCAACCGAGAGTTTGGGTACGAAAACTCTCCAACTTCAACCTTTCACAATAGGTTTTGATCTCCTTATACAACAAGATGAAGATCTTACTTTAAAACTCAATAACTCTAACACAATTTATGGATGGCAAATGAAAGCTTTGTAGAGTTGTTTGTGGATAGGCTTTGGTGGTTTATAAATTTTTAGGCTTAAAGCATCAACCTTGAATGAAGGGGTTCAAGGCTATTTATAACCAAAGCATTGAAAGAGCCAAAGGCAACTTTTCAGTCAGCAAATCGGTATACCGTCGGTATGGACCGGCATGCCGACGGTATGCCGATCTGGAATGCAACGGCTAGAAATATAGTCTTTGGGATCATTAGATGCTCGAAATCCGACCGTTGGAATTACAACGTTACTGAATCGGCATACCGTCGGTATGGACCGGCATACCGTCGGTATGGACCGGCATGCCGTCGGTATGCCGAGACAGAAACTTTCTGTGAACAAAATCGGTATGCCGTCGGTATAGGACCGGTATGCCGTCGGTATAGACCGGTATACCATCGGTATGCCGATTTTCATCCGAAAATGATCCTGGACTGATTTCTACCATAGCTTTCGATTTTACCATCAATTTCTTGTGTTTACAATTATTCCTAAGACTTATTACAGATTCCAGAAATACTTTAGCAGGTGCAGGCTTCTTCAGAGTCTTGAAATGATGATGGCATGGCATGGCTTCTTCCTTTGATAGGTGCTGGATTTTTTTTTGGCGGCAGCTGTCCAAAGATATAAAGTTTGTGAAATCTCCGAGTGCGTGACTCCGGAGATGTCGTCGGGTGGTTCAGAAAAATCTTGTGGGATCCGTCGTCTTTGGCCCACCATGATTTCTTCATTGCATATGTCCATATTGATCTTGCTTATTGCTTTTCTGCATGTACATGTTAGACGAACATAGCAATACATAGTAGCAAGTATGATAAATTTAATGCACATTAGGACAATGCTGAGTTTAAGTATAAGTACTAAGGTGATAGCATAAATGTTGAATATCATAATGATTAAACTTAATTGAATGACCACAATCAAAATATAGTTTTGATTTTGGCAACTCGATTAAATTTAAGATAGATAAGCTCATATCACTAAGATGTAAACCAATAGGCACATATCACCAAAGGTATAAGTATAAGTAGACATGCTATAGCGATAGATGAAGATTAGTGATAATGAATGCTAAACTAACATATTAACCATATTCAAAAACATGATACAATCATTGGGCCAACATCATTTCCTTCACTTTTTCCTCCTCTATTTTTCTTCCTCCCACTTTTTCTTCCTACCAAACACACCCTTACCTTCCACTTTTTCTTTCATACAAAACAAAGAAAAGCATCTCTTATCTTTTCCATCATTGCTACCAAACACAAAGGAAGGAAATGATCTTTCATTTCCACATGGAAGAAAAATGTATCATTATCTTTTTTCTTCCTTCCACTTTTCTATCCTTCCTACCAAACACATCCTAAGAGAATCTCAAACCCTATTGTGAGTTTAGAAAAAATGGTTGCCACATAGGAATGACAAACTTTCATTCCAAAAATTCTTCTCCAATGCAAATGCAGAATAAAACATGAAGTTGACATGACAATAACATGGCAAGGAGAATGTGAAGTTGGTTGTCTAGATCTAGACAATGCACTTCACAATGACTTTGTCTTCACATCATCAATTATGAATAGAAATATTTATAAAAACTTGAAGAAGTGGAGGAGTTACCTTGAAAGTTGGAAACAATACTTTTTATTGTCTTCTCAATACTTTTCCATTGGATAGAGTTTTTCTATCTCATTGTCTTTTGAGATATAGTTTTGCCACATAAACATGACATTGTCTTGCGGCTCATGCCACATAGGAGCCACCTAAGACTCACAACACTTAACAAGACAATAGGGTTGGAGATGCTCTAAGTATTAGTTCTAAATTCCTAATTTTATCCAAGTATTTCTCTCATTTGCATGCAACTATTAATATGTGGTAAAAAAAAAAAAAAAAAAAGAGGTTCCTTCGAACATATCCATTAAGAGAATTGTCACTACATTTTTTTTTTCATAGTGGCATCACAATTTTGGCACTCCTGAATATATAAAAGATTATCTTTGACAATTTTGAATATGTACATGACAGTTATATACATATCCATGATTGTCATAATTTTGAGTCTTGTAGAAATAGAAGTATGATTTCAAAATTGTTAAAAAATTGTAGTCTTGAATATACACGGGACTACAAAAAGTTTTAAAGTCTTTTTTTTTCCAGGACTGTCAAAATTGTACTAGGTATGGAACTGCAAAAATGTGATGCCCCTGTCAGAAAAATGTGATGCCCCTGTCACAAAAATGTGCTACATGGCCCGCCTGCGGGCTAGCTCGCGGCCACGCGACGCTCCCCCATTGGCAGGGCGCCGGCATGGGCCCCACGCGAATAGGGGGGGAGCCAACGGGGGTGCCACGCCGGCGTGCGGGCTAGTCCGCCGGCGGGCCAAATATCATTTTCGTTTAATAAGATACATATATATTAAAGTAGCTCTATACATATACTACTAAATAATGAAAAAAATTCAGCTTTGCCATAGAAGCTTTTTTTAAAAACATACCCTTGTATATATTTATTAATTAAAATATACATTAAAGTTAATATGTAAAGCTAGATAATTACGATAATTGTCATTTGGTCATCACAAAAATACAAGCTCTAGTTCAAATTATGCGGTGAGAATAAACAACACGAAGGAGTTGGAATTTGATTAATAAATTAAGTAGTCATTGAACATGGTGTGATGTTGTGGCTACACACCTGTCATCTATCTGTAGATTTATTTGATGAAAACACAATTATTTTTTTATTACATGGATTTATTTAATTATTTGATAGATATAAAATTTCATGTGACCACATTTATAAATTATTTAAGAATATATTTTTTCCTTCTTTTTTTTTTCCTTTCAATTTTAGTCTTTCTAGTTACACCCGTATATTCCTAAAATTTACCCTTCACATTTGAATATAATCATGTGCACCTATTTTTATTTGAATTAATCCAATTCCTTCTGAAGAAATAAATCCTCAAATAGTAATATTTGGAAGAAGGAACAATTACATTTCTTGGAACTTTTGGCTTGGAATATAATATGGAACAACTATTTAATTATGATGGGTAGAAACTTATGCCATGGACGTTCGGTTGGCAGAATTATTATGAGGTTGTCAAAGAAAAAATATTATTTTTCTATGTTTGGATGTTAAAATAAAATACGAAAAAAAAAATCCCATATATAAAAAAAATAAGAAAAAGTGGTTTCTCCATCAAACAAATGATTCATTTTCCACTATGCCCTCGTTTGGATGGAAATTATGGAGAAAAAGGAAAGTTACTTCCTATGTTTGGATGATGAGTAAAAAATGATTCACATAGGATATGAAAATGAGAGAAAAAATAATTTTTTTCATCCAACCAAGAATTCACTTTCCCACGATAGGAAAATCACTTTTCTTTTTGATTTTATTGTCCTCTCCAAACACCGGAAAAAAATAATAAAAATTACTTTTTTTTTAAGAAAAGACAAGGAATTGATTTTCTTTGCTTTCCTTTTCGCGAACCAAACAAGGATAATTTTTTTTGTCCTTTCCAAAAAAAAAAAAAGATAAAAACTATAAATTTACAAGGAATTAAAAAGACACAGAATTGATTTTCTTTTCTTTACACGAATCATACGAGGCCTAACACGGAAATCCTTAGAAAAATCTTTTATACCAAAGTAACATAATTGGGATTGCTGAGTAACACACAAAAATTTGTAATATTTTCACTTCCCGAGAATATTATATCCACATTATTCATGTTAAGTAACCATGGGAATATGGTTCTCAAAGGTTGTCGAAGATGTTTGTAAAATATCATAATTGTTTTTACGGGAATTCCATATTCTCGAGTGATGTTAGAGCATTTCCAATAAATGGGACTAAAAAATGTATCTTGAGCCAAATTTATGATAAAAATAAGTCTATAATAGATTGGAACTGTGTGAAAATAATAAAAAATAGGTTGGGGGACATTTGATTTTTTTTTTTTTCATGTTTCTCACATGTTTTCAAAATGAAAACGGGTGTTGTGTGAATTTCTATAATGTGTGTGTGTGTGTGTTTTTTTTTAAATTGGGACCATCATGGGACTATAATTGTGTCTATTATGCAAAATAAAAAATTTCATGCTCATGCTACAGCTCAAGGTGTCTATCTATCGGACCGGACCAGGCCCAAAGTTGATTGAGTTTGGATCGGAACGTGTCATCCAGGGGAGGAAGACATGCCGGACTGGTCCAGGCCAAGGAAACCAAAATCCAAACCCAATCCTACCCGACCCAAAACCTAGAAAAGTGCGAAACTGGGATTACCAAGCTGGTCCCAGACCTTTTTTTGGTTGGGCCGTAGAAACTGGCCAAAATTTTTGGCCAAAAAAGGGCCTTTGGGCCTTAAACAATTTTGACTTGAAAAATGGACTTCTGAAAATTTGATGTAAATAATATTTTATCTCTTTCTCTACTATTATAAAGGGACTTCAAAACGGTTCATGTTTGAGCCGTTTAAGCCGTATATATCATCAATCATTTACTTTTTTAAAAAAATTAAAATTATGTAAAAAAATTGTTAAAAAAAGTTTAAATTTGTTATATATAATATATATATATATATATATATATATATATATATATATATATATATATATATATTCAAAATGAGGAATCGAATTCAACCAAACAAGAAAAAAAATCCTTCGACCTTAACCACATGAGCTAGAAAAAATATTTGACTATAATTGTATAATATTTCTATTATACTTTATCACACGTGCAACTACTGCATTTACTAGTAAATATAATATAAATTTTTTTGTAAACTGAAAAATAAAACTATGTATTTTATTTATAATTTGATCTTCAAGTCTTCGATCTTCTTGTAGGATCGTTCATAGTAAAAGAGTGAAAATCCAGTTCATTAATGTCAGCACCTTATAACTTTAACAGAAGTATAAGGATAACAACCAAAACATGTTGAAAATGAAGATACAATGAGAAAAATAAGATAAAAAAATAAAAATAATAAAATATAGCGTTCAATTTCAAACTTTTTATTTTCAATTTGATATGTTAGAACTTAAATTCTAAAAGCTGATATAAAACTTAGGGTCTAAACGCTAATTAGCCCAATTATTTTTGCCTAATTATATGCGCACAATCAAAAGTGATCGCGACTAGCCTATTTTTTCAATTTTTCTGGCAGTCCAGTCTGTACTGTCCAGTTTCTAACAAGGACTGCCCCCCACTTTTCTGGCAGACTGTCAGAAAAGTGGGCAGTCCGGATTGCCACAAGGAATAACTCCCATCACTTTTGGTTGTGTCCATATAATTAGCCTTATTTTTCTTTCAATCCATCCTTCCTAATATTTAAGAGAGAGAAAGAGGACAGAGAGTAGAAAGCGAAGACCAACAGTGAGCAATCGCCCATTACTCCGATTCCCAAATAGCAGGGAGATCGAATCCCAAAACCCTAAATATCACCCCTCCTCTCGCAAAACCCTAACCCTAGAAACCAATCAATCAATCGGATCGAATCGATTTCTCAAAACCCTAATTCTTCGTCTCCTCCCAATTTCTCTAGGTTTTCCGAGCTCTGGCGGTCCCCCGGGCCGGGTAATGTCGGATCAGCAGAGCGACAGCCTCGCCGCCGCCGACTCCGCAGACGACTTCTTTTTATCGGGATTAGGGTTAGGGTTGGGGCTTGGGAGAGTGGAGCAGGAGGGGTTCTTTAGGGAAGAAGCATGCTGAGCGTGCTCAGGGTCCACCTCCCGTCCGATATCCCCATCGTCGGCTGCGAGATCACGCCCTACGTCCTGGTGCGGCGCCCGGACAACTCGATCTCCCACAACGATGTCAACGAGTTGGCCCCGATCGGCGGGTACTGCGTCCGGTACAGGTGGTGAGTGCTCGAAGACCCTTTAAAAGTTCCGACTTTTGTTGGTCCGCGATGTGGAAGTTTCGATTTTGTTCAAATTTTAGTGCCGCAATACCCGATTGAACTGAAAAAAAGGCGAGATCTTGGGAACGATTTTGATGCCGACGAAATGGTTGACTTCAGCTATTGTGAATTTGACTTATATCAGGCTTTCTTTTTCCAAGTTCCAATCTTGATTCAAATCCAAGAGGTTTATCACTTATTCTTCACATGCATGGGTTAGGTAATTCATAAAAAGTTGAAACATGGTTCAATTCATCGTCACTCAAACAAGTTTCAAAATTGGTTTCGACCTTATGATTATTGAATATAAGATACTATGTGGGTCGACAGTTGGACCCTATAGGGATGTCATTTTTGCGGAATGCTATTAGCGAAATTTAGGTTGGCTTTCTCTGTAGGACGCAACATAGGTTCTTAATTTCAGCCGTGTCCAGCCTAGAACGGTGTATACTTGTCTTCACTCTCGATGTTGCAAATTTGATTTTTGGCAGTCAAAACAATGCACTTATTTGATCGGAGAAGGGCGTAGATGTCAATTATTTGGCCAATTGGCCCTTTGATTATTGATAGAAGACTAAGTGGGTTGATATTTTGCCAAAGTTAATATTATAGCTGTTTACAATAGTTGAATTGCAAGTGGCTCATCACTTTTTGGTTGAGTTAGTTGAATACTTTCTGTATGGACCGAGTTGGGTTCTTAATTTAGGCAGCTTCTTCTATGAGAACTTTTGAACATTGTCGCCTACTTATATCAGCTTATATTATTATTATATAGCACCTATGTTGTATTAAGCGTGGAGGCGATCTCGCCCAAGCGGCGCTTAGTTAGCGCCTCGCATTTTTGTGTGGCAACTACATGTAAAATACTCTATATACACATAAATTTCAATTTTTTTCCCATGTAATCCTACTAGTATATGCATGAATAACAATAGCAATTATCAATCAAGCAAAGTAACTATATAAATACTAGAATCAAAATGCAAACTACAAGCCACACAATGCATACATACTACATAGTCATCAAAATACCATCAAACATAAAATCTAAGTCTCTAAAGTTCATACTTAAAGTTTTTCAACTATGTAAATAACAAAAACTTCGGTTCGGGTTATTAAAAAAATCGTTAAGCGACCCTAAGCGCGCTTAAGCGCTGATTTTTTTCTGGGACGAAAATTCATTCAGCGAGGCACCCTAATTATAAAACTCGCTTAAACGGCACTTTTCACAACATAGATATGCACTCGCCAAGTTTTTTTTCTCTTTCATTTTTTATCTTCAAGTTTATTTTGGTTCATTGTTAATCGACATAACAAACTGATCTAATTGATCGGAGAAGGGCATAACTGGTGACCTTGTAATAAGCAATTAAGAGAGGAAGAAGTTGATATTTTGTCACATTTTAATTAATTATTTTGCTTCAACTTTTGTGTAGAATTTCAAGTTTGATGGATTTTTGGGGTCTATGTCCAAGTTTTCTTGCTTTACAATTTTGAAGGTGACCCTATACATGTGATTTTCAAGTTTGTAGCGGGGAAAAACATTTGGTTGCAAACACCAGACCATTGATAGCGAGCCTTTATCACAGGTCGTGGTGGTCGACCATAGAATTCAAACCTTATATTACATCTGATGATCTCCATTGATTTAACTCATGTTTGAGTATCTTTCAAGTCTGGCACAAAGAGAACTTTGAAATTTGCCTGAGGGAGCTAGCATTTGCACCTTCTCAAGAGGATATGGTCTCTAACCTTAAAAGTGTATATTAGATTTCTTGCACAAGAAATCAACACATGGATTCTAATTTTCGTGGAGACCAAATGTACTGTTTCCAGTAGCAACTTGTGTATACCAATTATATAGTGTTTTAAGTTACTAAGTTTGTGTGCAGGGTTTTTTCGAGGCTCAGGTCATGATCAGTGCGTTTAAATCTCAATTTATTCTCTTTAGAACTATGGATCTTGTCTGTATTTAAATCATTCAATTTTTATGGTGTTCATGCATGGGTAGAACAGTTTCAAATAATGTTAATTCTTATATCTCGACTAGTTAGATGATATAGGTCATATCAAGCAGACTTTGACTTCAGATGCTTGGTGTGTACTTCCATTGATACATTTGAGTTCAACTTCGACTAATTTGATATTGCTAATTCATGATTGATTTTCATGGCATAAGAAATTCAAAAACATTTTTGATGTTGCCATATGGTTTTTTATTTGAAGAATGTAGTACGTTAACTTTTAATTTATAAATATAAATACCATAAGTACAGTACAATATGATTTTATACTATATAACATGATGTATTTTAAATTTTTGTTCTTGAAGGTTCAGGGTGGATAAGTAAACAAGTAAACTTGGGAAGACATAGTTAAAGAGAACAGTTGATCCTAAAGTCGCAACATTGAAACTAGTTATACATTTGTTTGTTGGCTGATGTTTGTGTCATTATTTACATTAGATATGTTCATTATTTGAAAGTCACTTGGTCCCTTTGCAGGTACCGTGTCCACAATGATCAAAAAACTGCTGTCTGCAGTGTACATCCAACCGAAGAAGCGACCTTGCAGTGCCTCAGTTGTGTAAAAGCAAAAGTACCAATTGCTAAGAGCTACCATTGCTCACCTAAGTGCCTTTCAGATGTTTGGCAGCACCATCGTGTTTTACATGAACGAGCACTAAGCATCTTGAGTGAAAATGGAACTGAGGAGGATGAATATGGACGGTTGAGTAGTAGTGGGTCTGGAATTGTCAATTCTGGGCTATCTAGTTCAACTTCAGGTGTAGGACAGACCACAAGCCTAAACAATGGTTCCACACCTTTATATCCTGCAACTCTTCCAGAACGGACTGGAGGTGAAGTGTTGTTTCAAGTTGGACGGGAATGAACATACACCAACTGCTGATGACATTAATCATATCCTGAAGTTTGAATGTGTACCTATAGACGCAGAAACAAGAATTCCTGTCGGAGCTGCCAGTACTGTTTTGACATCACGTGTGATTCCAGCTCCCTCTCCAACTCCCCGTCGCATGATTAATATGAATGGGGTTGATATTCATGGGCATTTAGATCCTGATGGTCGAAGTGCATCATGTGGGACCTTTACAGTGCTCTCATACAACATTCTCTCTGATGCATGTGCAACAAGTGAACAGTACAGCTACTGCCCATCCTGGGCACTTGCATGGACTTATCGAAGGCAGAATTTGTTGAGAGAGAAATATTGGTTATCATGCTGATATTCTGTGTCTTCAAGAGGTATCCTGTTTTATCCATCTTGTATCTTGTTAAATTAGTAATTTGTAGTTTAATACTGTTATGTACTTGGACTTTTCAATTTTACTTCTATTATAGAAGCACAAATGTTCTTGGAGATATTTAACGTTTTTACCTCAACTGAAGGTCATAGAACCTTGATTTTTCTCTAATACTTCAATTTTTAGCCTTTCTAAGATATTTTAAAATAAATTCTATGCTCTCTCTGGCAGTGTCAATAATGAGCCCGCAATATTAGATTGCTTTAGTCGTCGAGTGTCATGCTTGTGTAACAAAGAACTTTTTCCTATGGATGTTTTTCGTAGCTTCCTTGCCTTACATGAAGTTTTCATGCCATATGCCATCATTGTGTCAAATCTCTTTCTTACCTTTTATGGGAATAAAGCTACTTTAGGTTACATACAAAATCAATCTACAGATGTTAGGTTGTTTACTTTTGCAGGTTCAATATGATCACTTTGAAGAGTTCTTTGCTCCAGAACTAGATAAACATGGATATCAAGCACTTTACAAGAAGAAAACGTCAGAGGTCAGCTTCATGTTTCTTGTCCATCTGAAGACTATTGTTATCCATTCATCACGAGTATATGTTTAATCCACTGTTTGTTCCGGTTCAGGTTTTTAATGGAAATCCCAATGCTGTGGATGGTTGTGCAACATTCTTCTGCAGGGATAAGTTTCACATGTCAAGAAATACGAGGTAGATTTTTAACCTGTAATAGCCATTTCTTTTGTGTAGTTGCAGATTTCTGATGGGTCCATTTCAGGTTGAGTTCAACAAGGCTGCACAATCTTTGACCGATGCAGTGATTGCATCTGGACAGAAAAAGTTGCTTTGAGTCGTTTGATTAAGGTTGCTCGCTCATTTCTGGTTTTAGAGATCCTGACTTATCTTTTCTCTAGATTCTTAATGTGTCTTTTTATGCATAGGATAATATTGCTCTCATCGTGGTATTGGAAGCAAAGTTTAATAATCAGGGGGCTGATAATCCTGGGAAAAGGCAACTTCTTTGTGTGGTGAGATATGTCTATACCTGATGGCAACAAAACTATAGCAATTAATGTATTCATAGTGATACGACAAGTCTGTTTGCTAACATCTCCTGCCATAAAATGACAAATTGGTGTCGTGTGTTTGCATTTCTTTGTAAGTCATACAAAGTTCTAGCAGTAAACACACTGTAACTTATAGAATCAATTTGTGTATTTAATAACATCTGCCATAAACAAAAAAACATCTTGTTGTGTGTTCACATTTAGTACTTTTGTTGTAGTGTGCTTAGTTAGTATCACTCACCGATCCACACAAAAGGGAGAAGGAGAGTAAGGGAGAAGTTAACTGTGGATTAGTTGCCAAGTCCTGAAAGTAGTTTTAACAATTGTTTGTTTGTGTGGAGAAAATATTGGTTTTTTGCATTTAGTTATAGAAGAACCTGCTAACTTACTCATCTGATATCCTTTCAATCTGGATGTTTTGGAAAGCCCATTTACTGTCATAGCAAGTGGGTCTTCCACTTCTCTCATGCATCGTACAACATGATAAGAGTCACATTTACTAGAAGACTTGCTCTCGAATAACCTGCATAACCTTTTCCCTCCAGAAACACAGTTTTTATTGGCTAGTGCTATAATATTATCTCAAAAACATGGCTCGGCCGAGCTATATTGCTCCCTACCGATACCTGAAGATAACTAGGGTAGCTTGATTTAGTGTGCGCTAAGGGTCTTGCATTGTTGGTTGCATCGATTTTAACATATATCGTCTTCCTTGCATGGGAGAATCTCATATATTTATACATATTCTTTATGGCTGGCAAATTTCAGTGTGTAATTTTGTGAAGCTGCATGAACTGTCTCATGTATCAATTTACACCTATAACCTGTACTTTTCTGTACCTCTCTAGGCAAATACCCATGTCAACGTACATCAAGAACTCAAGGATGTCAAACTCTGGCAGGTGCACATTCTGATGGATCTATTTATCATCCATGTATGTCATATCTATTTCTTCCTCTTATCGCCTTCAATTTAATCAATGTAGGTACATACTCTTCTGAAAGGATTGGAAAAAATTGCTGTTAGTGCAGACATTCCAATGTTGGTATGTGGGGATTTTAACTCGATTCCAGGAAGGTATATAATTTTTGTTCAGATGTCACCAGTTTTTAATACATCACACATTTAAAATTATGATCGTCTAAATTTGAATATTTTGGTCGCAGCGCTCCACATGCACTTCTATCTTTTGGTAAGGTTGACCAAGTCCATCCTGACCTGGCAGTTGATCCCCTTAATATTTTACGTCCAGCTACAAAATTAAGCCATCAGCTTCCACTGGTAAAATATTAGTCTTTTTAAGTGCCCGAGCTTTTGATGTTTCACTAGTATAAAAAGTATACATATCGCAGGTTAGCGCATACTCAGCTTTTGCAAGAATGACCAGGGTTGGTGCAGAGCAACAGAGAACGGACGGACTCTGCAACAAATGAGCCTTTGTTTACAAATTGTACAAGGGATTTCATTGGTACATTAGATTATATATTTTATACAGGTAGGTATTCCCTAGGCCTCTTGTACTGAATATTCTTTTGCAATCTACGTTGTTTTTAGGAAGAGAAGTGTGATACTATGTAATCAGTTTGACTTTAGGATCGTTTTACCTGTTCTGTATATTCAGCGGATTCATTGACGGTGGAATCACTTTTGGAACTCTTGGATGAGGAAAGCTTACGCAAAACACCGCACTTCCTTCTCAAGAGTGGTCTTCTGATCATATAGCCCTTTTAGCAGAATTCCGCTGCAAACCTAGAATCAGACGTTAAGAGTAGAGTAAGTAGCGGTCCTATATTGAAGCTAAACTCTTTATTGCTTTCCTATTTATGCGATACATGTCATATTTGAAGTGTACTTAAAAATAATATGCATTGTGCCATCACAATTTGCTAGTCTACAAAAACTTCGCGCCTTGTTTGGAGCTGACATGAATCATGGTATGAACAATATATTTATGACATGTTGGTATGTAAACTAAATCCATATGGCATGAGCATGTGATCTATAGGTTATACAAATGACTTTGTGGTATGGGTCTAGATTTATGGAGATGTTTTCTGATAAATTATGGTTCATTTCTAATTTGAAATGCTGTAAAACGTGTTGAAAATAATTGTTTTAGTTCTGGTGAACAGTAAAGCTTGGCCTTGCATCCTTGAGATGCAGGTTTAAGCAGTGGAAATCTCTCCATAAAAATAGGGTAAGGGTACAGCTTGTTGACCCTAGGCAAAGCCTGCACTGGCAAGAGCCTCATGGCACTACCTACCTGTTTTTAGTATGAATAAATTGACAGTAATTTAATGAGAGAAGTACAGTAGCAAAGCAAGGGAGTATTGAAAGAAAAACCAACTCACAATGGTACTCTTATAATGGTAGCAAAGAGGGAAGCCTTATAGAAGAACATGGCTACGACTGGACGGAAAAATTCTTGATTGGATGATTTCGCACATTTTAAAGATAGTTTTTTGAGGTAAGGAGATGACCACGAGGATTGGATATTTGTCTGGATGCACATATTCTATTCTTGGCGTATGAGTGTATACTTAGCTATTGTCTTGGGGTTTGATTGGATTGTCATGATGAAGGAGCAATTGGTATGGATAGGCGAAGGGTACTAGCTGGCACTGTTGTGCCTTCATTCATATTTAATTTACTGATTGATGCATTACACTCTGGTAAAATAATTTCTTCCATGGAGAACAATTTATAGCTTCGTGCTCAATTTACAGAATGTTATTTGATTGAAGCTGAACCTTCACATTTTTTGTTCTCCCTATGAAGTTTATCAACTTAAATTGTTGTGAAGAAATTTGAAACAATAGAAAATAATTATGGGAAATGGCAGTATTTTAGTGGATAATTAAATTTTGTGGAGAGAAGAATGTTTGATAACTGAGAATAGCGGTATAATTATAAACCATTAATTGGTGGAAGGGGAATTTGAACCCAAGGTTTTTTGCTCTATACCATGTAACCAATGCTCCCAAAAGCTTGAATTGTAAGGGAATGGGGCAGTGCTATATGTTAACCTTTAATTGTAGATTAGTATTAACTGAGCGGGTGAATGGAGGGGTCAAGTTGGATTATACATGGGAAAAGGTGGGTTTGTGAATTTACTGATGTAGTACGAGATGTATTATGTACTTGTATAATATACTTAATTATATGATACAGATAAAACTTTGGCACTAGGGAGTCACATGTCTGGACAAAGTTTGGTACGCGTATGCTTGTGAAATATACTGAACACTACAAAATACAGAATGAGAAATTCGAGGTGTGTATACTGTCTCTCTCTCTCTATATATATATGTGTGTGTGTAAATAGCGTTGATTATGTAACTTTTTAAAAAAATTATTTTAAGCAACCCAATTTCTTGAGCATTAAAGTCCCCATAGATTCTGAATTCAACAATTAGTAATGAAAGTCCCAAGCGCATATTTAATTATCAGATGCTTTGGCTTGTTGGGATATTTGATAGACGGCCATTACTTTACGTTCTAGTTTCCCGTGATACACATCTCCAAGAGCTGGCAGCCATTGCTTATGCTCCCTGTCCAACAATGGAGAATTTTTTTGTCATGCTCCATGTCTAAAAATGATATTTGAAACCTTGCCGCCTTGAGGCTCCTGTTTAGGCCCATTGGCCACCCTCTGGTCTTTGCCACATCGTGCCAGCTTAAAAGCTTGATCCATGGTTTAGGCACGGGACTGAATCAAGCACTGGACTTCCACAATCCAACCAACCTACCACTTTATACCCATAAACGTTACAGGATGGCCTTTTAGGTATGTTCAAGTGATACCGAGAAACAATATCATCTAGTAGTATTTTTGTTAGTCTTTTGAATGTTCGTGTAGCTGTCTAATCTCTCTCTTATTTTTTTTATCTTTGGTTTCTTAAAAAAATATCGTTGTATATAAAAGCTTAATGGTGTGCATTTCATGCATTAGTGTGTGGTAGTGCCTAATGATAACCTTGTAGCAGTCCGGATATCTAGGGCTAGAAACTGACCAAAACAAATGGATTGAAGCAGTATCATGCAATTTGATGGCTGCTAGCTTAAGCTGCTTAGCAGGTAATATGGCCGTAAATCGGGTTGAACATGAGATAAAAAATGATTCAAGTAGTTGACTGCAAAAGCTTTGTTTTTTCTTGTCAGAGAAATGATTCAACTAGTTCACTCCTTATCCCATTAGCTCCTGAGTTCTTTCTGCATCCCTTGTATTTTGGACTGTTCCAGATATACTTTATTATTTTTTAATTAACTGCGTCAGATCTCAACTAACCATGGCTTTCATGCACTATGGGAGAAAGATGCGCAACTCAAAACGGAAGCAGAGTGGAACGACCAGAAAAAGAATCTTGAAACAGTAGCAGTAGCTGAATATGTGCTACCTGTAGTAACTTGTAAAAAATTGATTGCGGAGGAAGGTTGAAGTGAGGAACTTCCTCTAGGATGCAGCTGCTTTCTTCTTGAGTAATAGGTGATGTTAGAGTGCCAATGGGATTGACCAGTAAGATCTGTAGGCAGGTGTTAAAGCTAGCCATGCTTTATGGAACAAAATGTTGGTTAAGAAATCACTATCTTAAAAGTTCCAAAATGAAAATGGTCTGGCAGGTAGTGCTAGGAACATACAAAAGAAGGGCATATTAAGGGAAACATTATTTTTAAGTGGTTGGTTGTGCCTGGCTGATGATTTTGTTGTTTAAATTGATATTTAGTTATGGCCAGTGATGACTTATTTCTTAATGTTGTGACAGGATATGGGATAAGGTGTAAAAAACGCTTCCCTCAGATTAGTACAAGACCAGACGATCTCTTTCATCTGTTTTTCAAAACCTTATGGTTCTGGTTGCAAGTGTTGTTGCATTCTTATTTTAGTGATACACTAACCATGCTTCAGCCACAAATTAATTTCCTAGTTTTGTGGTAGACGTTATTTTGATGTGGATTTTGTGGTAAATTGCAATTGCTAAAATAGAGATGATGATAAGTCATGATTCAGTAGACATCTTTCTTCTGTAGTTTGTGAAATTCCCAATGAAACCTTTCACTACAGTTTGTTGTGGTGATGTGTAAGAAGTGGCATTTCTACATTCACTGCACCTCTAACACAGCTTGTTTCTGTAGTTTTGGCTGTTATCGCACATAATATTTAGGATGGTTTATTTAATCGTTGAGTTTAATTTCCACTACATATCCTAGTGTTTCAAATTGTCATAGTATTTACTGCCTGTGCTGAAGGAGCATTCTATGCACATTACTTTCATATTTGTGCTGTACTACTACTGTTTGGCTTATTGCTCTTTTGACTCCATTTTGTAGGTGATCCTTGTCTGTGAACCATTGGTGTTGTATGGCAAAAGTTGGTCGATAATAGAGAATTTCATTTGGTAAGGTTCCGAAATGTGGAGGATCATGTACCTTGTTATTTCCCCTCTCGCATTATGTAGTTCCTAGGGGTCTTATTGTATCATGTCATTGTCTCATAGTAAAGTTATGAAAAAGCATTCCTGACTTTCCTTTTTGTCGAGTTAGGCCTTTGCCCCCGTTTCTTTCATGGGCAAATTATATGACGAGAGAGTTGCTTAGTTCCTGCATACCTGTCAAATAACCGTTAGAGATACATCGTGTGACTAATTCCTGGGGGAATAGTAGTCGTAGAGAGACATTGTTGTAGCTGCAGAAAAGCCATAGCTTTATAATGGCTGGCAATATATATCCTTGTTTGAGTCAGTCGGTACATAATGAGAACAGTTAAATTGTCATTCCATGTATTATTGTTATGAAGTGAATGGAGGGAACAGTACTTGATGGAATCTTACTCTTTTGCTTCTTTAAGTAAATTAAATTATGCAGTAGTAGGAATGATCAGATATATATTTGCTGCCAGTAATTTATCTGTGATGAACAAAGCCATTGAAATGGTAGAACAGAACTTGAAGTGAACTGGTTATTTCTTGATGGCAGCATTACTGAAAATTACTGATTTGGCACCTTTGCAGAACTGCAGAAATGTATGTCTACATTCAAGTGGACATTGTTACTGTTTTGAATTTGCAGGCAATCACAATATGTTCCGTTCCCCATGCAAATTCAGTACGCAGAACGGGATTTGGTGTAACGCATGCGGGATCTATGAGATTCAAATTGATCATGTTGTAGCCAACAGTAATGTTTTGAGATTGGTTCTTCCCGGTGTTTTGTACATGTAGGGTCTGGTACCCAGAAGTAAATTTTAGTTGACTTTGTACTGGGATCTAGATCCAAATATTTACTGTGAACTTTAAGAAACTGCCAATGTCGAGGATGGGACGTACCTACACCAGATCAAAACTTTATATCTGTATTGATGAAACTGGTATAACATTTGGATCGGCATTGCCTGTAATATTTATTGACGGTGGACATCGGTATGGTGATTGTAACTTGTACAAGAATAGCTGAACTATGAATCATGCAACCCAGTTGCATACCTAACTATAGCTGAACTATGAAGAATCATGCAAGCCAGTTGCATATCTAACTGCCTAACCGGTACCTTCAAATTCTGTCAGTACAGGTGATTGTCAACCCTCATCAGCAGCTCTACATTATTTTATTTCGTCTCTCTTGCTTGCAACAATGCCTCACCCTCCGCAGCTCCTCGCCCTCATCTTGTTATGCTTGGTTAGCATCGGGAGCTCTATCTAGTGCACGCGAGATGCATGCACTATGTCCAGAGCGAGGCCAAATGCGATTTCCTCCTCATAATATTTGGTAATTTCTATGGGCACTACCAAAATTGCTAGGGGCTAGCCCAAAATAGTTCAAGTTTATTACAATTTTGCCATTCAAAATTTTTGCTAGGGGCTAGCCCAAGCACACCTATAAATACCAATTTTCATTTTCTCTCTACTTCTTCTCTTTTCTTTTCTCCCTCAACTATTTTCTTCTCTCATTCTCTTCTCTTAGGTCAAAGAATTAAAACCCTAATTCTTTTCTTTTCTCCCTACATTTTTGGCAAATTGTTCTCTCTCCCTCAACTCTAGGTCATTGACTTCTCCAAATTTTGGTAAGTCATCGAACTATAATATGTTACATGTTTTAAACAAGAATTTCACATATTAAAGTTGAATTATGTGTTAAATATAGAAAATTATTGAACATGGATCAACCGGGATCATCAAACGTTTCCGCCACGTCCGAAGAACACGTTTCCGCAACGTCTGAAGACAACTTTGATGCATCGGAAGCTCTCTTAGTAACTACATTT
>JANAVB010016485.1:0-68429 GCA_029216955.1 Iris pallida
GCATTGAGAAGGGAGTATCTCAGTATCATGGAGCTTGCATGGCAATGGAGGTTGCCCCGCCACCGATCATTGATGAGTTTTCTGATGTCTTTCCGATGATCTGCCGGGTCTACCACCCGACAGAGAGGTTGAGTTCACCATTGAGCTCATGCCTGGAGCGGCACCAATCTCTTCAAATGTCTATCGACTGGCAAAGAAGGAGCTGGATGAAATGAAGGTGCAGTTGCAGAGTTGCAAGACAAGGGATTTATCAGACCAAGTGCATCACCTTGGGGAGCCCCGGTCTGTTATGCCAAAGAAAGATGGAACAGTTCGCATGTGCATTGATTATAGGGCCCTTAATGCTGTGACAATCAAGAACAAGTATCCCTGTCCAGAATTGATGACCTATTTGACCAGCTGACAGGAGCCCAGGTATTCTCGAAGATTGATCTGAGATCGGGATACCACCAAGTGAAGGTTCGGAAGGAAGACATTGAGAAGACGGCATTCAGGACTCGGTATGGTCATTACGAGTTCTTAGTAATGCCCTTTGGTTTGACAAATGCACCGGCTGTATTCATGAATTTAATGAACAGAGTATTCCATGAATATCTTGATAAATTTGTCATAGTATTCATCGACGACATTTTGGTGTATTCAAAGAACCTTGAAGAGCATGAGGATCACTTGAGGAAGGTGCTGGAGATCTTGAGGCATCAGAAGTTATATGCAAAGCTGAGTAAGTGTGAATTTCTGCTAGATCATGTTTCATTTCTTGGACATGTTATCTCAGGGAAAGGCATAGAAGTAGATCCGACGAAGATATCAGCAATGGAGTCGTGGCCAACTCCAACCGATGTTTCAGAGGTACGAAGTTTTCTAGGGCTTGCCGGATATTACCGGAGGTTCGTAGAGAATTTTGCAAGAATTGCGGAGCCCATGACAAAGTTGACTCGCAAGGATCAGAAGTTCGAGTGGACGGAAGAGTGCCAAGCTGCTTTTGATGATTTGAAGAAACGCCTTACTACTGCACCAGTCTTGACCATTCCATCGGGATCAGGAGGTTTTGTCATCTATAGTGATGCATCCGGGAAGGGATTAGGATGCGTCTTGATGCAGCATGGGAAGGTAGTTGCATATGGTTCCCGGCAGTTGAGGACCCACGAGAAGAATTATCCCACGCACGACTTAGAGCTTGCGGCGGTGATATTTGCCTTGAAGCTTTGGAGACATTATCTGTATGGAGAAACAGTGGAGGTATATACAGATCGTAAAAGCCTCAAGTATGTCTATACTCAGAAGGATTTAAATTTGAGACAGAGGCGTTGGCTTGAGTTGATGGCAGATTTTGATATTGAGTTACAGTACCATCCAGGAAAGGCGAATTCAGTACCAGATGCATTGAGCCGGAGGCCTATGGCACATTTCTTGACATCACAAAAGGAGTTGCTATATGACTTGGAAAAGATGGGCATCGAAGTTGTTAGGCCTGGAGGAGTTGCAAAGATGATGAACCTTCAGGTTCAATCTTCATTGGTAGAGCGGATCAAGGCGACCTTACCGACAGATGGCAGATATCAGAGGCTTCGACAGAGGACAGAGCAAGGACTGCAGACTGGATTGAGGATTCACGAAGATGGGACCATGAGGTGTGGAGATTGCCTCTATGTTCCTAATGGAGAGATCAGGCAGGAGTTGATGACAGAGGCACATAGTTCGATTTATTCTATTCATCCAGGAGGTACGAAGATATACAGGGACCTGAGACAGCACTACTGGTGGTATTGAATGAAGCGTGAAATAGCACGGTTCATAGCAAAGTGCTTGGTGTGTCAGCATGTCAAGGCTGAACATCAGAGGTCCGCAGGATTGTTGCAACCGCTTCCGATACCTGAGTGGAAGTGGGAGCACATCACTATGGATTTCGTTATGGGATTTCCGAGGAGCCCAGCTGGACGAGATGCAGTTTGGGTGATTGTGGACAGATTATCGAATTCTGTTCATTTTATACCATTCCGAGTGGGGCAATCTACAGAGGTATTGGCAGACCTATATATGAAGGAGATAGTGCGATTATATGGAGTACCAGTCAGTATAGTCTCTGATCGAGATACGAGATTCATATCGCACTTCTGGAAGAGCATGCAGGAAAGTCTGGGCACTAGACTGAAGTTCAGCACCGCTTATCACCCTCAGACGGACGGACAGTCAGAGCGTACCATTCAGACGTTGGAGGACATGTTGAGAGCTTGTATGTTAGATTTTGGAGGATCCTGGGAGGATCACTTGCATTTGGTAGAGTTCTCTTACAACAACAGCTACCAGGCAAGTATCCAGATGGCCCCTTTTGAAGCATTGTACGGAAGAAAGTGTCGATCGCCAGCATGTTGGGGTGATGTAGGCGAGAGACAGATATTGGGACCAGAGTTAGTGACTCGTACAGTAGATACAGTCAAGAAGATTCAGGGGCATCTACGAGCAGCACAGGACCGGCAGAAGCAGTGGGCAGACACTCATAGGCGACCTCTTGAGTTCAAGGAAGGAGATCATGTGTTCTTGAGAATCTCCCCGACTAGAGGTACAATCAGATTTGGAGTCAGAGGAAAGCTCAGCCCAAGGTACAT
Source organism: Iris pallida (assembly GCA_029216955.1). NCBI lineage: Eukaryota > Viridiplantae > Streptophyta > Magnoliopsida > Asparagales > Iridaceae > Iris > Iris pallida. The sequence goes on from JANAVB010016485.1 coordinate 2,607, forward strand.
CGGACCATTCGATGTGTTGGAGAAAGTTGGCGAGATTGCATACAGATTGGCACTGCCGCAGTCATTGGAAGGCGTCCATGATGTATTTCATGTCTCCCAGTTGAGGAAGTATGTGGCAGAACCTAACCACGTACTTGATCATTCAGAGATCACCGTGGGACTGACCTTGTCCTACGAGGAGCAGCCTGTGGAGATCCTAGACCACAGAGAGAAAGTGTTAAAGGGGAAGACCATTCGACTAGTCCGAGTTGCGTGGAAACACCATTCTCCGGGCGAATCGACTTGGAAGCGGGAAGATTCTATTCTGGAGCGTTATCCATACCTTCATGAGGCATCTGGTATGACTTAATTCTGCTAATATTCACTCTCTAGATTTTGCTTAATTTAGTTTGTAAATTTCCTAGATTTAGAATTATGATTGTGTGTGTTTCATTTAATCCCAGCTTGTTTTTAATTTCGAGGACGAAATTTTAATAAGTTGGGGAGAATGTAAAACCCCTCAAAATATTTTTTTATTTTAATAAATATTTATTGTTACTAAATAATGTTAATTGTTAAATAAATGCTTTTACACTAATTATTAAATTATTGATAAAGTTTAGAAGTATATGATATATATATATATATATATATATATAGTGTTACTATTTATTGGTTTACTATTAGATTATATATAAGCTTGTATAGTTTTGGTGTTAAAATTCTTAGCAACTAAACCCAATCCTTAATTTAACCTTAACCTAGGCCCAACCCATTAGGGACCTATTCATTTGGATCTCATTCCCATATATATATTCTTATAGGAGAACCTAATCACTCTCAACCCTAACCCTAAACTTGCCTCCACACAAACTCCACCTCTTCCCATCAAACCACCAGCCCCTCCCCCTCTTCCGCGCCTATCTCCTTCCCCCTCACCCGGAGCCCCGCCGTCGACGACGAGACGCGGCGCTTCCCGCGCCCGCGTGTAGCAGCCCCCCCCCCCCCCCCGCGCGCACTGCAGCCCGGTCGGCCCCGATCCGGCGACCCCCTCGCGGCGTTCCACCCCCCTGCGGCGTGGCTAGGTAACCCCGACCCCCCCGTGGCGCTGTCACGTGGATTAAATCCTCTTAGCATGCTTTAAACCACGTTTTAGTATTTAAATTCTGATTATTCAAGTTTTGTATTGATTGTTATGATGAATAAATGGATGAATAATTAGATCTAAATGTAGGAAATCATTGTAATTATGTAGGGGTTCTACCCTAATTTTTGTATGAATTAATATTAATTATTAGTATTTGTTTATATTTAATTGTGAAGTTTCAATGCTAGTAATTAATTAAATGTGTTTACTGTTTTAATTTTTATGTAATATTTTGATCACGAATTAGATAAAACTTTGTAAATGAAAAAGTTTGTATAATTAATATAGTATTTTAAAATAATTTTTCCAGAATTTTTAGAATTAAAATTATAATTATTTTATGTGAAAAACAGTAAATTAAACTGTTTAATTAATTCCGTTTGATGCATATTATTTAATTGGTAAATAACTAAATAATATAATTTAAATGGAAAATATAGATTTAATTATAAAGTAAATTATGGAAATTTTTCCAGTATTTTATTGGTTTTTAAAATATTTTATTTAGATTTTTTTCTTGGAAGTTTTGTATTAATCAAACTAATTATTAAATACCGTTTTCAATTTATATTATTTAATTGGTTAGTAATTAAATAATATTTATTGAATAGAAAATGTTTGTAAAAATATACTCTTCCGTATAAAAATAATTCCAATATTTAATTACAGTTATTTATAATTATTTAGATTTAGTTGGGTAATTTCTAGATTTATTAAATAAGTTATATATATTATATAATTAATTGTTATTAATTATATAAATATTGTAATTTTGTGAAGTGATAAGATTCTATTAGAAATGTGTAAATATGATATTTAGGAATTTATTTTATGTATTTTATATATATTTACAAAATTTTTAAGATTTAAAAATAATTTTGAGAATCATGTTTAGGATTATGTAAAAAATTGTGTAATAATTATTTATTGAATTAAATAATTATTAATTTTGTGTTACTACTGTGAATTTAGTTTTAATGATTAAATTTAAGGTTGTGGTGATTTATTTAGATTTATTTAGAATTATTAAGTACTCATTGTCATTATTTAACTAGTTATTTAATAAGTAGTTTAATGGTAATAATCCATTTTCTGTAAAATATATATATAATATATATTTATTATTCTGATATTATTTAGTTTATTATTAAATAGACTAAAAATGATTTTTAAGGATTTTTACTATTTAAGTTAGTATTATTAGGAATTGTGTATTCATGTGTGTATTAAAATGGTTGGTTAATTGATTATCATTAATTAATTAATTAATTATTAAATATTTGGTTGTATATAAATTTCAGAATATAAATGGTATGATAATAAGTATGGTTTACATACTTATTATTGTATAATTATTATTCATAATTATTGATACTAGTTAGCTAGTGGTAATAGATTAATTTAAATTAAAGATTACTTAGCAATTAAATGAATTGTTTAATTTGTTTAATTAGTAATTAATTAGAGATAAATCTTGTTTAGGATTATTTGCTTCTCGGGACTCGGACTCTACTTTGGACCCGGATACTCAGTTGCTGGACACAGGCAAGTACACCTTGCTTGACATTTACTATGCAGTATTTACATTTGCCAGTTATTACTATCGTGTGCACTCGTCTCCATTGATGACTACCTTGTATAGAGTTAGTATAAACTTGACACTGTCTCAGACACGTATCACATATGAGTTAGTTGAGTGCAGAGGTTCTGTGTTGACTGGCCATTAACATATGATCTTGAGTCTGTAGCAGTTTGGTTTAGTTATACTATATTTACTATGATGTCTTGCATATTGTTCATACCGCGTATACGGTACGAGTACATTGGGTGGGAAGAGTCTACTAGTGGTGTATGAGAATTTCTGTTTCCAATGTATGCTGGATGCTCGTAGCCCCTCGTTTCTCAAACCGTAGAACGCTTGGTGGCAGTTTCTTCTTCTTCCCCTCTCATGTGCCACTAGAGATGTCTCGAGTGCATTTACACTTAGATGGTTAGAACACCTGTATTGCTTCCGTGTATTTCCTGTCCTTGTTTGGTTAGGAAAATACTGGGTGGCATTCTTATTAGTTACTTTTATATTACTGCTCAGTATTATCATGCATGTCATTTTCCTGTGTATTTGTTATGTCCCTCTGAGGACCTGGTATCTTTTCCAGAGTTTGACGAGCACTTATTCCCGGCTGATTACGGAGTAGACGGACTTGTTGACGACGACTTTGAGGTGGAGCCGCAGCCTTGATCCTCTGGAGTCTAGCTACATCTTCAGACGTGGGTTCCATTTCCAGTATTCTGTTTATTTCTTCTTGCTACTTCATTTCATTCCAGATGTACTCATTTACTTTTAGTGGATTGTTCTCCTCTAGACATAGTTGATATTTGGATTCTGTGGCACTGATGATTTTCTATTCAGTTATCTATTACATTATTTCATGGATGAGACTAGTTTACCTGCCTGTGATGTTACTTATTAGTTATACTTCAGCGTACTACGATCATATCATAGTCCATTAAATTGGGTAGCTATGCTTGATTGTACAGCTGGCATGCCACGTATTCCCAATCCGATTATTTGGAACTGGGGCGTGACAGCCCTTATCCTCTCCATCCGAGATATGCAATCCCAGTTGACGAGCCTTCTTCAATTTTGCTTCTGCGCTAGTGGCACTGACGATGAAGGTCTTCTACTCTTTAAATTGACTTTCGCCCATCCAGAGGCTGATTGTGGGGAGCAGCCACGTTTGGCAAATCTCAATTAAAGAAGTATCCGGGTTACCGGAGGGCAGATTCATCGCAGTTTGACGAAACCGTTCGATGTAATTCCTTGTTAGCTCTTTTTTCCTTTGAACAACGTCCGTGAGGGTTGACATTGTCACATCTTGTTACACCTCGTAGAACCTTTCCAAGAACATATGTTTGAAGTCGGCGAAGGAATGGATGCAGTTATCCGACAAGTTACGATACCAATCGAATACGACCCCCTCTAATGCCCCAATGAACAACCTCGTGAGGATGGCGTCGTCATGTGGCAGATGGTCTATTGTGACCTCGAAGTAGGTCATGTACAGGCTCGTATATGTCTTCCCGTCATATGGATTGATGTTGAATGGTTTGTATCATGGAGGGAAGGGGACATCTCTCCATGCAACGGGATACGGATGTCGTATCCTGAGGTCCTGAGAGGTTTCTCGGGCGTGAAATATTGCACGGAGCTTCTGGACTTCTCTTCTCGCCTTCCTAGCCTCTTCTGTAGCAGTAGGAGCTGATATTCCGGGTGGATTATCGCTCGGGGTTGGTACGGTCGTGTTTGAGTCCGCATTGGCGGCGGGACCCAAGCTTGTTTGACTAGGTGTCCTTGCTTGTAGAGCCGGTAGGGCCGCCTTGATCTCGTCTACTAACTTAACCAAGGTATAAAGTATGGCCTCAAGAGTGACAAGGCATTGCCGATCACTGGGACCGTCTTGGTTATTCTCAGTCATGAACACTGTCTTCACGTGAGGAGAAGTGGAAGGCACCGTAGAAGATGTGCCCTCCGAATCATACCCTCGCATAGAGAAGTCGTCAGGATATGAAGGAATATTCTCCTCTGGTTCAGACTCAGAGGAGATGCTTACCCCTGCATAGGAAGTTGCCTCGTCTTGGGGCTTATGGACATTTTCAGGTATGTCAGAATCTGTTGTATCTGCTGGGGGGATTGTTTTCCCAGGTTCATCTTCTTGGAACACCGGATTGTTGTGGATGTTCCGAGGAGTGCTACCCCCAGCTCCAACTACCCCCAGGGTGGCAGATGATGAATCTTCAAGTGTTGAAGATTTCATCTTTGAGCGGGTACCTTCATAAACTCCTTCCGTGATGGCTGTGGACAACCCATTAGATGAGAGTTTCTTGGCCGTGCTGGTTGAGATCATCGGGCTAGACACATTTATTTTCTTCCTTGCCTTACCGGTAGGGACCTTCTGGATAGAGTTACAGGAGGCGAAAGGAAGCGCCTCGTCCCCTGAGCTTTGTTGTTGGACCGGTCCTGGCTGCTGCAGTCGTTGGAAGATGGACTGCCGGTCCTCTTGTACTGCTATCTTATTGCAGCAGCAATTGACAATGACTTGAGTGCAGTAACGTCTATGGAAGGACTCTTTGCAAACCAAGGTTTCTTCCCTTTCCTTGCGTTTGTGAAGAATCACATCTTGCAAGTCAAGTACATCTCGATCAACCTTTACACTCGTTTTGTGGGCCTGAGAATCCCGAGCACACGAGTGCGTTGGTATCATGTTTGCTCCCTGATGCGGGGCTAGTAGAAGCACTTACCCTCGATCATTGTTGGGAGACTCTTGGGAACCACCCTGTCCATTTGTCGTCCAGGGCTGGACACGGGTGGCTCTATACAACTTTCCATCAGAGGCCCGCATAACAGTTAGCGGGACTCTCTGATGGTCAGAGGTTGTGACAGTTGACTGAGCTCGACGAGCCCGCGCTGTCCTAGACTTCTTCGCTCTAACACCCGAGGGTGCATAGTAGGAATAGTCCAAGCTGTGCCGCATAAAATATGGCGCATTCTTATTGGAGTTTCTGAGTTCAGGCCCGCATGAGAGGCGGTCGAAGACTGAACCCGGGCCGCATAAGACAGATGGCCGACGGCTGGGATTGGATGCCGCATAGGTCATCTCCCTGCGACTAGGGTTGGTGGCCGTATAGGCATTCTACATGCGGCTGAGATTGGTGGCCGCATAAGCCTTCTGCACGCGGCTGGGATTGGTGGACGCATGAGCCTTCTGCATGCAGCTGGGATTGGTGGCCGCATGAGCCATCTGTATGCGGCTGGCACCCTTATGAGGCTTCTTCCTGGACCGCATAGAGTTCCCATTTGCTCCCGCAAGTCCAGCATTGTAGTATTTTCCTTTGCCGGACTTGGGGATAGCAGGGTCCTCTACGGCCTGAAGTGGGGCCGCATGCGAGTCTTCTTCGCCGTCTTGGGCAGTAGAGAACACATCTTCCAGAGCTTGGGAAGGTGCAACGGTTTTGGGCCTCCACGCCCTATGGACCTTCTTTGGGGCGGCTCACTTCTGGATGGGGCTAGCGCTCCCCTCGGAGAGCATCTCTTCAAACGCTTGCTGGTCAAAGCGAACAACCAGCATCTGTTGCATGGAGCCGAGTTTGGCTGCATCCGATTGTGTCACCAACTTCTCAACAGTAGAGAAGTTAGTCCCCAGCAGAGTCGCCATCGTGTTTGCCATTGATTGTCGGGGTACATAACAGTTTTATAGGAGGACTGAACTTTGACTCACAACTACAAACTCACTTGTACAAAAGAGAGCCTAGGAACAAAACCTAGGAAAAGCAATCTAAGTACAATTGTTTAATTTAGATTCTGGGGGGTGACGGTAGAGACTTGGAAAAGTGCTATCAACTCTGTCTTACTCCTTGGACGATCGAACACAACCTCGGCTCCTGTGAAGAAAATGCTCTCTCTCTGCCTGGGTGTGTGTATATCTCTGTGTGTGTGTGTGTGCAATGGAACAGCACCTTACTATTTATAGGAATTCATGAGTAATGGGTGTGTACAGCCACGTGGCTAATTTTGGGCCATATCCTTGTAACTGTGCCTCGAGAAGTGGGCAGCTGGGGATTGGTTAATATTGATCATGATCTGTTTGTTGTACTAAATCTGAACAGTTAAGACTTGGTCAATTTCTGCCACGTGTCTCAACTGCTACTCTGTGGCGAGCCGCATGAATGATGCATCCTGGCTGAGCCGCATGAAGGACTGTCCCATAGCCGAGCCGCATGAAGAGTGTCTCATGACCGGGCCGCATGAAGGTTGTCTCATAACCGAGCTGCATGAAGGACGTCTCATAACTGAGCCGCATGAAAGTTGTCTCAAGACCGAGCCATATGAGAGTTGTCTCATGACCGAGCCGCATGAGAGTGGTCTCATGACTGAGCCGCAGGAGAGTGGTCTCATGACTGAGCCGCATGAAGGTCTCATAGTCGATCGACATAAAAAAAAATTTTTGGAACTTGTGAACTGTGCCAGATATCATGAAGATTTCTCATATTTTTATGAGCATGTCACATCTTGTCTTTATGTCAGAGCCATCATATCTGTCAGAGCTATCGCCTTTATGTCAGAGTAAATATGGCCGGCTGCTTAGGCTGATTTTGAACTGCATAAGGCCGCATGAAGCTTTCTGAGCCGCATGAAGCTTTCTGAACCGCATGAAGCTCCCAAGATTTTTGAGCCGCATAAAACTCCCCGAGTTTTTGAGCCGCATGAAACTCCCCAGGTTTTGAGCCGCATGAAGTTTCATGTTGAATCTGGGCCGCATAGAAATTCCTATTCTTTTCCATGCTTCTACATACCCGACAAGAATTGTACGAACTTTGTGTGTCAATCCACAATCACCCAAACCGCGTCCTTCCCTATTGGGATCCATGGAAATCTAGTAACGCAATCCATGGTAATATGCTCCCACTTCTACTCGGGGATGGAAAGTAGCTACAATAACCCTATGGTCCTCTGATGCTTGGGCTTGACTTGGTGACAGGCTAAGCATCGCGTAATGTCACGACCCGCACCCGATTTTCGGACGCGAGCTCGTAAGCAAGCCAGCTACGTATCGAGCGGACTCCAGCCCGACTCGAGTATGTATAAGCTGTCAAGGAACAGGGTATCAAGTCTAATCTAAACTATATCTCAATGCACATGTATCAAATAAAACGAGAATGAACAATTATGGGTCATGGTCTGCAGCCCATTAGCATATTGTTCGATTAGACTCCAAGAATGATATGAGTCCATAAAGTAAGCATAATATATCATGATACTGAATATAAAGTACGAGAGGATAATAAAGAAGTATCACAATCAAATACCTGTATCATAGATCGCAATCCTCTACCATCCTGCTCTGCTAACTAACTCCATGCAATCGCTAAACCTGAAGAGATCATCAGGTCCTCAGAGGACTAGCAAGATAGATAATATACAAGCCAACATGTAACAGTATAAATATACAAAGAAGTGAGAAACAATCGAGAATATCCAACGAGACAAAATGAACTAAGACAGAAGATCTAAACGCAAGGTTCCTAAGACACTGGCATGCCATACTAGAAATGGCTGGCTATAAACTGCAGTCAAGGCAAGTACTCACAATCTATAGTATCTCAATCGCTGTCAAGGCAAGTACACACAACCAAGACGGTAGCCAATCCTAGTATAAAATCCTATAGACCATAGTCAAGGTAAGTACTCATAATCTATAGAATGTCAAAGTCAAGTCCCACTCAAGTCATGTCAAGTCAAGTCAAGTTATAATCAAGTCGAGAAAATCATGGTGTGGGACTAGACGACTCTATCAAGCAATACGTATGAGACTAACATAGTGTAACAGATAGAAATATCATGACAGGAAAGAACAAGAATGTACAAGCAACTAGGAACATGTAAAGTGAAACTATAACAGGAAAAGTGTACTAGACATGAAATAAAGCAATCACGAGTGTAAGGAAAAGAGCAGCAGCGAGATGGTGAACATGCATATAAATTATACTGTACAAGTTGACAAGGTATACTTGCCTGGAGGTTGCACGGATAACCAACAATGTATCGCCAATCAACGAGTCAGAAAGTCCAAGTCATCACAACTGTCTCCGAAAGCTGAAATAAATGTTACCAACATTCTCAGAATAGTCAAATTAGCAAGAATTACCTGTCCTTAAGTCCAATTCTGGACATAGGGGCAAAACGGTAATTTCGGGCAAAAACGATATCCGCCGTTGGATCCGTTTTGCACCGAAAAGCGTACCAGAGTCAATGGTCTCTAAAGTTGTCAAACTATATGTCTACGGATCCGGTTTTCCGATACAAACCCAACCGTATGTCCAGAGTTGGATTCCGGCGGGCCGTGCACAAAATCGCCCGTTGAGTGGGACGTGGGGCCCACAAAATGACGTACGATTCGACTGTCTCAGAATTGGACCAAACTTGGCACACAAGACAAGAAAAATGATACGGTTCTGTTGGCGCAAGTTTCATCTCGATCTGATGAGCGTGCACAAAGTAATTGGAGAATTTGCAAAGTGCATGATACGGTGAATTTCGACGGATACGCATCAAATTCGTCGCGCACACGCGACCAATTTGAATTCCGTCAAAGCCCACACGACCACGAAGCCGTTACACAGCTTTCAATGTCTTAGGTTCGCGACCACGTCGCCCGAAATGGCGGGACACACGTCGTGTGGATGGATTTTATGATTTTTAATATTCTAAAAACGGATTTTTTCGGTAAACTACGGAATCAAATAACTTCCTACATACCTTACGAAAATAGAGTCTATAAAAAGGGTTGTGATCATGTATATGTTGTTGAAAAAGTTGTTCAAATAGATTTTGCGTTTCCTATCAGGATAGACCGATTTTGGCCTCCCAAGAAGGGTATATGGATCGAAATACTGTCCTGTTTCGGGACAGTTTTTGCCGGTTTTTGAGTCGAGTTCTAGTGCAATCTAGGGCACCTATATGTAAAGTAGTTAAAGGGATTTAAAGACGTACCTATTGGCTTCGTAGCCGAAGAGGAAGATTGCAAAACGATCAATCAATCGTTGCGTAATCGCTCCGCGAAGTGGGGTCTCGAGGCTGTACTCATCCGCGAACTGCTGCTGCCTGTCATGTGCGCGCGTGATTCCAGCCGGCCATCGGCGGTCATCCGGAGGTGCGTGGCCGTCGGGGTGGCCGCCTAGAGTAGGGAGATGGCGGTGTGGGTAGGGTTTGAGTACTCCCTCTCTCGACCTCTCTCTATTCGATCGGGTTTATATACATTCTGTTATTAACCGAACAGAAGGGAGTTGAGCACTCGGCTATCCACTGTGCGGGGGGGTGGGGGAAAACTCAGACTGGGGTTCGTGGGCCTGGGGGTGAGACCCTGGGCTGCTGGCCGAGAGCTGGGCCAGGCCCTGGCTGCTATTTCATATTCTTTTTCTTTCTTTTTTTTATATAACACATACAAATATATATATTTCTATATATATATATATACACACTACATATATACAATATATATTTTATATATATATACATACATTTATATATATCTATATATATAATCACTTACGTATATATATGTGCATATATACACATATAATATTTATATATATATGTACACACACAAAATATATAATAATAACAATATAATAAAAATAACAATAACGACAATAATAATAATAATAAGGATAATAATAATAACAATAATGATAATAAGAATAATAATAATATAATAATAACAATAATAATAATAATAATAATAATAATAAGAATAATAATAACCAACTAAAATGTCTACTAAAAGTCTTTGGTGAATATATCATACTCCATCTGGCCCTAGAAATTTGTACAGTTATCCGAAAACACCATTTAAATATTAATACCGAACTATTATCTATTTAGAAAATATTAGCCAAGTCCTAAAATAGATAAGAAATATTTGTACACACCTAAAATGTCTACATGGCTGTCCTGGGTTCTACTGCATGCTTACATAGGTTGGAATTTGGTTCGGGTCCAGTTTGGACTAAATCGACACAAGCGGGTTTCCTACAAGTCAAAAATATAATAAATATTAATTAAACTTATTTATAATGGTCATGCTATAACATGGCCTGGTTTTCCTAGTTAGGACACTCCTATGGCTCGGCATTTCCCTACCATGGCTAAACGCTAGCCAAAGCACGCCACTGCACTATTTGTGCCATGATTCCTAGTAGTCTGGTACTTCAAAACTCAACCATAGATAAAATCACCTACCGTAATAATTAACTAAATAAACATTTATAAACTTCTAAAACCACTATTTAAATCAAATAAATAATAAAAATAATTTGAAAAAAAATTTCCGGGCAGGGAAGCTACACGTAACATAGTATGCAATCTTCCTCCTTATTTCGTGCCACAAGTAACATCGCTTTAAGTCCCGATACATCTTTCTACTTGCTTGTTCTCCATCGCATAAAAGATTATTATGATAATATATCTTTCATGGGGATAAGGAAAGAATAGACAGATTGAGATAAGACTCATTTTCTTTCCTTTATATATTACACTATTAAAAAATACAACAAAACTCTAATAGTAAGGATTTGTTAGTACAAATATAGATTCTGAAGAAGTGGGCCGATAGAGATAGGGTATTGTAATAAACCCTTTACTCCACAGATGATCTGATACTAAATAGCTTCTCGAAGTGTCATCAATTACTCTCCCATGTGTATATGGTACCCTCAACGATGAGGTTGATTTGGTAGATCTTATCAGCTGATGATTTGATATTATTTCGATTTGGTCACCCCTCTTGATGATGATCTATTCCTTCTTTATATTTTCCTTTTATTGGACAAGCTATGAATGAGGGAATAATGAGGGAGAATCTCCTATATAGAAGGTGCCATCTGGGTTGTTGTAGCTATTTAGGCAGACTATTTAGCCGATTGGCCTGATCAAGGCACTGATTGGGCGACCGTTGCTGTAGGAGCTCCAGGTAAGGACTTAAGGATCTTCGGGTGTAATTGTTGGTGATTATGACTTTTCATCCATACAGCTTGATAATAAGTGACCTAGCATTCACGAATGTTTAGGACAACCTATCGTTTGAATGATGCGTTTATGTAACATGTACTCCATAAATAAGAGACTTAAATCAGGTTGTATGGTCTTCGATTGATATGTGGTGCTAGCCGTAATTTGGAGGGAATCACTTGTTTGAATAGGGCGATTATGGTGCACACACCATAAATGTGGTGTTGATCCTTTCAGTAGTTATCATCGAGATTTGAGGTGATCAGGTTCGGGACGTGAAGCAGTTGTCTTAGTTAGAAGGTAGCTCAGCCAGGGACTCGAGCCGTTTGCCTTGATATGGAGAGTGGATGGACCGTTTGAGCTGGAGACCCCATTGGCCGTATGAGGGCTTCATGGAAGGGAGGTTGTATGGTGTCTAGGCTGCATGTGATAGGGTCACATGGAGTAGTCCAGTTTCCTTTTGTTCTGTAAAGGTAATATACTCCGGGGTACTGTACTGCTCGGACTTGGCCTCCTAATGGAGGTCTTTGGGCCTTCGTACACTTTACATGAGGTTTGGTCTTGATTGAGCTTGGGCAATTTTTATGCTTCTATAAGACTTCCTCAAAGTTTCCCTACTTAACAATGAGTTTGGAATACTTTGAACAGAAGCATGGGCTTTTTTGGGTCCTTGGGTTGCCAAGGCTTCGGCGGAGTCTCTAGACTCCAGATGATGGTGCTTCCATCTAGGTGCACCCTTTTTTGAAGCATCGCCAGACTAGCAAGTGTCTACTATAAAGGGGTTTTGGTTTGAATAGAATAAAGCAATTTATTTGCTTCTATTTTGTGCACACTTGCAAACCCTAGGTGTCATGGCCCACAAAGCTTCTTTTACTAGTGTATATGCAAAGAAGGACAAAAAGGGTATGTATCAGGTTTTTGGGTCTGATAAGGGGGTACTGAAGTGTCCTCCTGATGTCCAGCCATCGGTTGAATGTAAGACTGTACCGTATTTGGAAGGTTTTGTTTCCAAAATCCCAAATATACTGAGTCGGCCCACCTTTTTTGTCTTGTAGTGGTTCATCCTCAGCATCTTCGAGCGAGCTCCTTTTGAGTGCATAGCAAATGTCGTCGAGATGAACTTTGATGATCTGAAGGCAGCCATCTAGGTCCAGATTAACGAAGGTCAGCTTAAATTTTATCAAAGGATGGTACGTGACTAGAGCTTGTCTTTTCTTTTGTTGTAGTTGAATGCGGTTAAGCTCTATTCTGCTAAGGGAGAAGGGTTTATGAAATTATCATTTTTGTTTGGCGAGCCCTTCTTTGTTCGAAGCCAAAAGTAGTTAAGGTCGAAGAGGATTGGCATTTCTCTTCTAGTGGAACTTGTATACACTTTTCTTCGATAGAGCGCCATCTGTTATTGTCTTATTTTGCGTTGGTGGCAAGTTCCCGGTAGGAGTGTGTGAGGATGACCAAGGAGCTAGCAAACGTCCGGCTTGGTATCGTTTGGTTCTCTTTAAAGATAAAAAAGGTGTATGCGAACTTCAAGGACCCAGTTCATGTTTTATCTGTGGGTTTGTAACCCGGTGCCTCTCTGAATGACTTATCTCCAACCGTTTATCTATTTGCCACATACACTTTAGTAAATAGGTTGCAACGAAAGGATCTAACCCCCTGGACAACTCTGACTTGTTTGTTGGGCCCACTATAAACCTATATAGAAGCTCTATCATGGTGGATTTGGAAAAGTATGAGGCTGAGTTAAGGGTAATCATCTTGTTTTTCACGATTAGAGCAACTTAACGGGGGCAGGATATCAATGTCGGTACCTTTATTGCCCTAGTGGAGTTGTACAATCGTTGCACTAGTACATTCATTATGCCCGGTAGTAGAATTAGGTTCGCCCTCCACGAAATGTATGAAGTGTCCGCATTGCCTTGGGGCGAAGAGCCCTATGAAGCATATACTCTTTCAAATTGGGAATTATGATCACTAGAAATGGCAAATCCTTAATTCATTGTTGTGTATAAGGAATTGTTGTGCCATTTTTCTATGTGCAGGCGGCTCTCGAAGGGAGACAAGAAGACGGAGGGGGCGACTCCTTTGATTACTACGTGGATGGGTTATCTTTTTCCTTCTTTGGATCTGCACCGAGTCGAGGTGAGAGTGCCGTAGACTCACCAACAGATTTGGGCTTTAATCTGGAGTATAGAGAAGTCCCTAGTTGGAGATGAATGGGGCATTCAGTCAGTGGAAGACCTATCTTACTTCCATCGGGACACACAAACTCTATCTGATAAGGCTATTTAGCTAGCTTTCTGATGCTCTAGTTGCAACTGTGCATAATGCCCGAGGGTTCATGGTCGATAGACCAAATTAACGGTAACCAGATACTCTCAGCAAAAAAGTTGGCATTTGGGATCAAGATTGCCCTTCTTCCTACAATGGTTTGTTGCCTTCAATGGGGTCTCCATATTTTCATTCGAAAGGTTCTACACCACAAGGGGACTATATCTTCAACTGTTTGGAAATGTCTTACAACTACCTACTAGGGTGGTTCTTGCTACACCATCGCTTCTTTGTGCTTGTTGAAGATGGGAGTATTTGGAGGGAGATGACTTCTTGCGGCATTGTAGAACGATGACTTGGATTTCCAAAGAGGTACCCTATTATTGGCATGCCTTGGCCACCATGGATGATTATTCGTTCTTCTCTGTAGTGTCCAATTTTCCTAAAGAAGATGATGGTTTTTTACATGTTGATGTAAAGATAGGTACTCGTGTGCTCTCCGTCCCAGCCAGAAATTGGATTTTCTCTATAAGACCATCTAATTTGGTTTATCGGAGAAAGAATGTCGTTTCACTAGAGCGTTACATGCCGAGGAGGTTTGCCATGCAATTTGTCTATCGTCAGATATTATTAGAAAATACAAAACCGTACCTTGGCTTCGAGGAAAACTTGTTGGATGGTGTGCGATCATGGCACTATTACTCTGCTACTGTACTGGTTGTAACTACCTAGTTTTCGAAGAGGGGTATTTTTGTTGTTTTTATATTATTTAAATTTTATGAATAATTGTTATAATTATATATGTTATTGATTGCTGAACTAGTCTATTTATTAGATTTAGTGTTAGTGGACCCAACTAGATTTGGCTTAACCCATCGGTTCATTTAATTAGAGTAGTCATGATTAGACTAGTTAATTAATTATTTCCATAGTTAAATGAAGAGAATACTCTATTAGTTGTAGAGATTCAATTCATGATATGGAGATGGACTTTCAAGTCTTATTATATATTCTTAAACCTAACCTAACCCTAATATGAATTTATATAAACCTCTTTCTTCATTAATAGCCTCATTTTGTTTTCCTAATTAATACATCCCAAATTGGAAGCAAACCCTAATCAACCAATTCCCAAATCTTATCCCTCTCATTTTTAATCCAACGAGGCTAAGGAGCTTGTCATTGATAGAGTAGAACTTGAGGAGGGAAAGATTGGCTTGAGGATTGTGTCCAACTTTCCAAACCACATATATAGGTATATACCCTAATATGTGTGTGTGGCTAGATACGTATCCTATGATACTCTTGTGATACGCTCGATATACATCTACCAAGCCTCATATGTACATGTGTGTTTGTGTATGTGTGTGTGTGTGTGTGTGTGCGTGTGTGTGTGTGTGTGCGTGCGTGTGTGCGCGTGTATGTGTGTGTGTTGTGTAGTGAGAGGGGGGAAACAAGATTGGGCATGAGTGTATGCATATTCATATGTGAATGTGTGTGTGTGTCAATAGGAGTGATATGTGTCCACGAGTTTAGGGGCAAACTAGTAGTGGTACCAATGTGTGTGATTGTGTATGAGAGTGAGAGGGGGAAATCAAGGAGAAAGTTGTGTGTTTCTTGTAGCTTATGGCAACAACAGCCGCATCAGCTTATGCTAGCAGCAGCAACAACAACAGCTTATGTAGCAGCAGCAGCAACAACAACAATAACTTATGTAGTAGCAGCAACTTATGGCATCAACAGCAGTTGGCATTAGTAGTAAGCAGTAGCTTATACAACATCAGTAGGCAGAAGTTTATGTAGCAGCAGCAGCAGAAGTAAGCAGTAGCTTATGTAGTATCTTATGCAGTAGCAGCAGCTTATGGTAGCATCAATAGAAACATTTTAGAAGAAAAATAGGGGTAGGAAGCAATGTATAAGTGTGTGTGAAGAACCAATGAGTGTGTGATTATACGGATATGTAGATGTATGTGTATGTGAGAGTGTGGGGGAACGTTTATAAGTCATAGGTTAGAGGAAATATGTGTGAAGGATATGGCATAGTGTGGTATCATGGTATGGAACCATGGTGTGGTATATCAAGTTGAGGCCTAGTATAGTAAGGCATCTATAGGTAAAACATGTGGGATGGTTAGACTATTAGAGTATCTTTATATACGATGGAATTTGATACATAGAGTCTAGGTAAAGAGTATATAGGCAAAGGGTATACCATGGTATGGGTAGTTAGAGATAGAGAGTAGGGTTTGGGGTATATAAAAGTGTCTATGGGGGAATAGCCATATAACTTTATATATATATATATTATATATATATATATATATATATATATATATATATATATATATATATATATATTTTATATATATATATATATATAATATATTATATATATATAAAATATATATATATATATATATATATAAAATATATATATATATATATATATATATATATATATATTTTTTTTATATATATATATATATATTATATATATATATATAAAATATATATATATATATATATATATATTTATATATATATATATATATATATATATATATATATATATATATATATATATATATATATATATATATAATATATATATATATATATATATATATATATATATAATATTTATATAGGTATTTGTGTATGATGGCATAATATAAGATATGTGATACGGATACCACATATGCATAGATAAGGGCATCCATATAGGCACATATGGCACCATATAGGCCTACATATCTTTCATAGTATTAATGTAGGCTATATAAGGCATAAGCTAAATTGATCATATAGATACCAATACTATGGATATAGGTATAGGTATTGTCATATAGTACTACGTAGATGCATATTGTGTCATTTATATTGATACAAGAATTATAGGTAAATATATAGGTAATAAAAAAAAAGGTAAAGGTATAGTGACATATTGTTACCAAGCACAATTGTACACAATATAGATATCCATAACATAAGGCATGTAGGTTCAAGAGTATTTACCTAGGGAGGGGGGTAACCTAGTATCATAAGTATAGCATATAGCTATGTATATGCCTATATGATTAAGGATATGGTGTGGTACATGTGCATTTATGGTATAAATAAGGGAATTGGTTAAGATAATGTTGATTTCTAGTATAAGCTAAGAGGTAAATGATTAGGGATATGAGTCCATGGTAGGATACATAGATATGGTATATGGGTATCTTAGTTTACCATGGCATGTAGGATATATATATATATATATATATATATATATATATATATATATATATATATATATATATATATAGGTAAAAAAAAAAAAATATATATATATAGTATATAGGTAAAGGACAAATAGACTAACTTAATACTGGATAGTAGTTAACTATACATATATAAGATAGATATATATGGATACTTAGTGATATTAGTAGTATGACAAATACCTTCAAGGTATGGACCTAAAACCTAGGTGAAGTCTAGAGATAACTACTTCGGCTGTAGAAATAAGGTAATGACCTAGTTTGACCATAGAAATAAGGTATTGACCTTGTTTGATTTCCAAGTCCTAGTTATAACCTAGAAACCATATTCAATTTAGATATCAATGGTTATGATTCCAAATCCCTCATTGACATTGATATTTATATCTAGGCCTTTGTGAATCCATTTTGGACATCGATCCTCGTACATTGTGTTGGCCAATACAGCCATTGTCAAACTGCTTTCGATAATTGACCTAAAATTTCGAGCTCGATATGAAAAGAACATAATATCGCAGATTCCGCCACAACTAATTTTTATACTTTATTGTGTATTTTCTTCTTAGTTTAGTCTAGAAAATTATGCGTCGGGATCACTGGCATTTAGAATCATTCCTGAACCACAACAAACCTATCTTTGATCCCAAACCAAACCAAAATCCAAAAGCATTCCTGAACTAAAACTATCCTGGAACTATAGCAACCGAACTCGGACCGAGTTCAGCCTAAACTTGGATCGAACTCGGTCTCCTAGGATCACTCCTGGTCAGCAACATTCCCTAGACTTTTTGGTCTCTAATGTTCAAAATTTGAATGTTAACCCTATCGAGTTCTGCCGAACTCTGCCCTAGAAAATCCCTAGAAAGAGAAGAATTTTCTATTTCTATTCATTCATTCATTCTTCATCTTCTCTATCTATTGTAAAGCTTCCTATATACTTAAAGCGCTTCAATTTTCAAATCTCTAAGAAAATTCCTATTCTTCTAAGTGCCGGTGGTTTTCGATTAGGAGTATTCGAGTTGTACAAGCTTGACATATAAAAACTTTCTACAGAAAGGTGTTTGAAGTTTGTTCGTGGGCTTCGGATAAAAATACGACAGTATTGAAGTTGGCATGTTCTTTGGAGTAAAGCACGCGGAGTAATCTCTATGCAAAATGGTGGATTATTGCGAGCAAGAGCTCTCACGAACTAGACTAGTCCTCTTAGAAACAAACCATTATACACCTTCATGTCTGCGTATTGCTTTCTTGCCTATACTTACTTATTGTATTAAAGTTTTATTTATATATTTGTCTCACCGACTTAGTTTTTAATTTGGGGAATATTTTTTGCTACACTGTATTCACACCCTTTTAGAGAGGCCACCGATCCTATGGTATCAGAGAATAGTTTTCTCTCTAGTTGGATTTGATCTCCTTTGAGATATGGCATCATTCTTTTGAAGCAATGGTGAAGGCCAATCAACAAATAGACCACCCATATTTGATGGCACAAACTACACATATTGGAAGACATGTATGAGTTTTTACCTCAAGTCTCTTGATTTCAATTTATGGTCGATTGTCATGAATGGTTACAAGAAACCACTACCTATTGTGGTATAGGGTAATCTAGTTGAAAAACTATTTGACAGATGTACCAACAATGAAAAGAATCAAGCAAGTCTTGATGCAAAAGCTATAAATGCTTTATTCTGTGCAGTAGATAGAACTGAGTTTAATAGAGTATCGACATGTGTCATGTCTTACAAGTTTTGGAAAATTCTTAAGGTCACACATGAAGGCACTTCACAAGTGAAGGAGTCAAAATATGAGGCATTCAAAATGAAGTCTAATAAGACAATTACATATATGTTTACTCAGTTTCTAGATATTGTTATCCCATATCTTTCCTTGGAAAAGAAAACAACAATCATGAGAAGATTCAGAAGGTACTTCGCGGGCTAACCAAGAACTAGAATCCTAAAGCGACGGCTATTATCGAAGGAAATGACCTCACAATGATGACTTTTTAAACCCTTATGGGAAAGCTTATGGCACATAAGCTAGACCTTAATGATTTCGAAGAGTCAGCAACAAAAGAGAAGGTGATAGCATTCAAATCTAACCACAAGACAGCCTCCGATGACGAAAGTGAGACAGACATCTCAGACAACGAGCATATAGCCCTCATGATAAGGAACTTTAGAAGATTTCTCAGATATGAGAAGTCAAACAAGAAGAAGAAATATTCCAGAGACAACGAAAAACCTATCTGCTTCAGCTGTAAGAGAATAGGTCACATTAAGAAAGATTATTCTGTTGTAAGAAAGGGAAGCAGACATGATCAATGTAGAAAGAGAAGGACTTCAATTAGAAACTATGCTAACACTAGCATCTGTTGTGAAAGCGAAGATAATAATTCTGAAGAAGAAGAGAAGCCTGACAACACTGTAAATCTTTGCTTTATAGCCACAGATGCTAAGGTAATATCGAACCCTCTCTATGAAGAATTTACGTTTCATGAACTGTCTGAAGCCTTCAGTGATCTCTTAGAAGATCATAAGAGGTCTGAAGCCTTCAGTGATCTCTTAGAAGATCATAAGAAAATGATGGATTTCTACAAAAGCACTAAGAAGGAGCTAAAATTTGTACAATATAAGTTTTCTAAGCTATCTCATATGGTAGAAGATATTAGAAATTCTTCTAGTCACACGGATTAGGCTGCTTCTATAAAGCTGAGTCTACATGATGTTCTTGAAAAGCTTGAGAAAGCCAATCAAGAAAATATAAATCTTAGCGATGTCTATGAACTAGAGAAAAAAGTAAAACATTGTTGCTCAGAGAATATATGCACTCACGGTTAAGTACAATAAAGCCTGTGACATCTCTAAAAAAGTTAGAGATTATGCTAGGCAAACAGGTTGTCAAATCTATCGCTCAAGTGAACACAAGTCACAAGGCTAAGAACAAACACAATACGACCAACACTGCTAGAACTACTAGAAGACATGCATATATATATACCTTTTCACACAAGAAGAAAACACACACACTTCTTTAAAAACACATATACATGATCTTCGAACTACCCCTAGCACAAACATAGTTGCTACATGTTATTATTGTGGTATTAAAGGATATATATTACACCAATGTATGATTAGAAAGCTAGTAGATATGAATCTGTATGTATGGGTTTCAAAAACTAACAAACCAGGACCCTCAAGAAAGTGGGTACCAAAGGTTACATCTTCAACTTGTGTTGTTGGTGGACCTTCCTCATTCTACTAAAAGCAAGTAGATCCTCGATAGTGGTTGATCTAGGCATACGACCGGTGATAACACATTGTTTGCAACTCTATCAATGAAGAAAGAAGGCTCTCTCTCCTTTGGAAATAACTTGAAAGGATATATAATTGGAGTTGGCGACATAGGTACTTCTCCCTCACCCTTTATTAAAAATGTATGTTTAGTAAAAGAATTAAAACATACCTTGCTAAATATTAGTCAAATGACTGATCATGGTTATGAAATTAATTTTGTTAAGAATAAATGTTTTATCTATGATAAAACTTCTGGAATAACTTTCTTTGAGGGAATAGGAGAGGACTATATATATGTTTTATATTTATCAGAAAATACTAATAGTACAGGGAAGTGTCTGTTCACAACTCAAGACCAAAGTTGGGTATGGCATATGCATCTTGGACATGCGAACATGGACACTATTGAAAGATTGTCTACAAAGAAACTAGTAAGAGGCTTATCTGATATTACATTCAAGAAAGATATTGTCCATGCCGAATATAGAAATAACAAGGCATCTAGATCATCTTTCTAAACAATAAATACTATAAGTACCTCTAGACCACTGCAATTATTACATATGGACTTATTTGGACCATGTAGAATCGCCAGTCTTGGAGGTAAGCTATATACTTACGTGATAGTTGATGGCTATTCACGGTATACTTGGGTTTACTTTCTTACAAATAAAAGTGATACATTTTTTTTAATTTTTGTCTTTTTGTAAAATGGTACAAAATGAGAAAGCATTCATGATTACTCGCATACGAAGTAATCTTGGAAGAGAATTTGATAACCATAAATTTAAATCCTTTTGTGATTCAAATGGCTTATCAAATGATCCTCTCTTGCCCACAACTCCTTAACAGAATGGCGCTGTGGAGAGAAAAAATAGAACTCTTGGCAATATGGCCAGAGTTATGACAAGCATAATCTTCCAAAATACTTTTGGGCTGAAGCTGTCTATACAGCATGCCATGTTTTGAACATAGTTCTTATTAGACAAATCTCTAAGAAGACTTTGTATGAATTATGGTTTAATAGAACACCTAACATCAGCTATTTCAAGGTCTTTGGTTGTAGATGTTTTATCTTGAACACAAAAGACAACATGGAAAAAATTGATAAAAAAAGCTTATGAGGGCATATTCTTGGGTATGCTACGAAGAACAAAGGGTACATGGTATTCAACAAAAGATCACTTATTATTGAAGAGTCAATAAGTGTCACATTCCATGAGCTGAACAGTCAACGTAACAACGATAGTAACAATGAAGAAGAGAAAACTCCTTCAAACAGAACATCAGAAGATACACCATCCTCGTCCTACCTGGAGGGTCTACCGAAACGATTGCGATTTACATCAGATCATCCGAAAGAACTGGTAATAGGTGATGTATCAAGAGGTGTAAGTACTCGCCCAAGCAGAAGAGATTTATTGCTAATATTGCATTTATTTCCAAAATAGAACCTAAGAATGTTTTAGAAACTTTTAATGATAAATTTTGTATTCTGCAATGCAAGAGAAACTAAACCAACTTGAAAGGAATCAAGTTTGGGAACTCATTCCCAGACCTATTGATCGACCGATCATTGGTACCATGTGGGTGTTTTGAAATAAGTTAGATGAGAATGGTTCAATCACTCGCAACAAAGCAAGTTTAGTAGCCCAAGGCTATAATCAAAAAAAAGGGATTGACTATGATAAGACGTATGCTCCAGTTGCTAGACTAGAGTCCATTTGTATGCTTTGTGCTTTTGCAAGTTTTCATGGTTTTAAACTTTTTCAAATGGATGTCAAAAGTGCTTTTCTAAATTCTTTTATAAAAGAAGTTTTTGTAAAACCACCTCATGGCTTTAAAGATTTCAAAAATCCTGATCACGTATTCAAGCTTCGCAAGGCCATTTATGATCTCAAAAAAGCACCTCGTGCATGGTATGAGCGCCTTAGTTCCTTCTTGCTTGAACACGATTTTTCAAAAGGGAAGGTTGACTCTACTCTATTTATTAAATCTTTAGATAAATATATTTTATTAGTACAAATATATGTAGATGACATAATTTTTAGATCAACTAATAAGATGCGATGTAACAAGTTTGCTAAGTGTATGCAAAATAAATTCGAAATGAGCATGATGGGAGAACTAACATTCTTCCTCGGACTATAAATCAAGCAAAGTTCATAAGGGCTATTCATCAATTAAGCAAAGTATACGAAAGATCTGCTAAAGAAATATGACATGGATAATGTCAAACCGATCGGCACTCCTATGACAATATCTACAAAGCTTGATATAAATAAAAGTGGTGCACTAGCTGAAGTACATAAGTACAAAAGTATGATTGGTAGTTTACTATATCTAACTTCTAGTCGACTAGATATTATATTCTCAGTATGCTTGTGTGGTAGATATAAGGGTTGTCCTAAAGAATCACATATAAGCGTCGTTAAGTGTATCATGCGATACCTTAAAGGTACTTTGACGACCGGTCTTTGGTATCCCAAAACTGATTCATTTGACCTGATAGGTTACTCGGACGCAAATTTTGCTGGATGCAAGGTTGACCTTAAAAGTACCAGTGGTACATGTCATTTTCTAGGAAAGTCATTAGTCTTGTTGTTTTCTAAGAAACAAAGTTTTGTAACATTATCAAAAAGCAAGGCTGAATATATAGCTGCAGGACGTGTTGTGCTCAGATTTTGTAGATGAAACAAACTTTAAAAGACTATTAATTATCGTTTAACCACATCCCTATTTACTGTGATAATACTAGTTCTATTAATCTCACGAATAGAAATTAGATGTCACTTCCTTAGAGACCATGTATTACAGGAAGATATAAGTTTAGAATTTGTTGACACTGAGCATCAACTAGCTGACATCTTCACTAAGCCCTTGGTTGAAGATTGTTTTAACTTCATACAAAGAGAATTAGGAATTTTGGATGTTGAAGTCATATAATTAAGTGTTAATTAATTGAAATTCATAAATTCGTAGAAATTATTTTGGTTATAAGCCGAAAGGGCCCTTCTGACAAAAATACATAAAAGCCTAAGCGATACGGTGCCAAGTGTCTTTATACTATCGCTAGTTGGGATCCGGCTCCTACAGCTAACCCAAAATATTATATACGGTTTGTGTCTTTTGGTTCATTAATATAAATTATACTTTTTTTAACACAAATATTTCTAAGTCATCTTTGCATTTATGTTAAAACCATATCACAAACTTTTTAAGTCTATCCTGATTACCCATGGACCGAACTCGGTCAGTGTTCTGGCCGAACTCGGTCGGGATGAATTAGCACAGAAGCTGGACAGTCGGGTTCCCCTCTATTTAAACCCTTAAAATCATCATCTTCCTCACCAATCACCCAAAATTCAACCGAAAACCCTAACCCTAACCTCCTAGTTCTCCTTCCTCCAAGCTTCTCAAGCTCTTAAAACATCGATTTAGAGCTTTGTCAAGGTTCTCTTCTACTGTCCACCATAAATTTTGGTAAATTTCTACTATTTCCATTTATTTCAATTTCTATGGCTCCCAAAATTCCTCATTCTTCCAAAAAGAAGAGAAAAGTTGATGAAGGTTCGTCCTCTACTGCTCACGAGGCAGCCTCCTTTTCTTTGTTTAGTCCCTCCGGTTGTTGATTTCTTTGACAATTTCATTTTTGTGTCACAAGATGCATCCAATGAATGGTTTAGTAATTTCCGTCAAGGAAAGATTTGTTTGAGTAGTCCTATTAATTCTACTTTGTTTTTCATTCACATCGACATTTTTAAATACTTCAAGTTACTTGATTTAGTTCAATCTACTTATCCAATTTATGCTAATGCTATTCACATGTTTGCAATCTTTCCTTGACAAAGGGTACGATTAAATCAAAAGTTGGCAGAATTGACATCGAATTTGATTATGGTGATTTAGCAATCATGCTTCACATTCCTAATACTGGGGAAGCATTAGTTGATATTACCTCGGTGCAATTTTAAGATGGTGCAACGTTTGGCTCTTTTTGTGACTCCTTATGTGCACCTAACTCTCGTCCTCAAGGACTCTTCGCCCTAGACACTTAAACAACTACTTCTATTATCTCTATAGGATGATTTTTTTTTTGTTGTCCTTCCGAAAAGTATTTCTACTAATGAGATTTCTTACATGGAACTATTTGTTATATATCATCTTCACTTCCATGATCCCTTTAGTCTGCCTAAGACTATCATCGCCGCTATGGAAAAGTGTTGTAAGAAACCATGACGTCTCCTCTATGCGATGTATCTACCTATCATCTTTTAGCACTTTGAGGTCACTTTGGATGACTATGCTCAGGATGCTCCTACTGTATATCTTTATGAGCATCGTCGAACTGCTTCCACTTTTGTAATTCAGGCACCTCATGTACCTCTAGTTGACCCATCAGCTGCTGACTCCCATCCTTCTCATCCTTCTGGTGGTGTTACTCTTGAGTCCATTCAGGCTTTCATAATGGATCAGTTTCAGTCCATGGATTTCCGTACCACTCTTTAGCTTCAAGCCATATCCATCACTATGTAGGATGTTTCCTATAGCTTTACTCACAACCCTGGTGGTCCTATTCCTATGGCTCATGATCCCAAAGTGCTTGGGTATCACATTGATGATCCAGAGGCTCATCGATACTTTGATCCTGCTGCTGCCCGTTATGATCCCTAACTTTCTACTAGGACCGGTCCTTCTAGGGCGGCAGGTGTTGTTGATGATGATGATGAGGATGACGACTGGGGATGTGTCCTCGTGATAGAGAATCACTAGTTACGATTAGGTTTCTGCTATGTATTAGTGATAAATGCTTCTTTCAAGCATTATCAGTTTGAGTTTATTTGGCTAGATTTATATGTACTTTCTACTACTTCAGTTTACATAACTGTTTCCTATTTTCAGCACTTTACATTATTATATGTTTAAATTTCTTTTCTCATCTCTATTGTGCTGAGTACTATTAGATTGTTATGTCATTTTGCTTATGAGACAAAACGGGGAGTAATGTGATACTTAAATGTGATTCTTAAATAGTAATATGGATACTTACTTTATCATCTTATTGATTGTTATGCTATCTACTTCCATACCTTTCGTACCATATCAAGTCTTCTTCCGAACCGAGCTAAAAAATTTCTTAATTATCAAAGGTAGTTTTATCAAATTATCAAATATGAGAGATTATTGGCCCATACAGCCATGATCGAACCGATTTCGATAATTGACTTAAAAATTCGAGCTCGATATGAAAAGAAACAAAATATTGTAGATTTTGTCTCAATTTATTTCTATACTTTATTATGTATTTTCTTTTTATTTGAATCTAGAAAATTATACATCGAGATCACTGGCATTTAGAAGCTTTTCTGAACCAAAACAAACCTATCTTTGATCCCAAACTAAACCAAAATCCAAAAGCATTCCTGAACCAAAAATATTTTGAAAACCTAGCAACCAAACTCGGGACGAGTTTTGCACGAACTCCTTTCCCTAGGATCACTCTTGGTCAGCAGCATTCCCTAGTCTTTTGGATCTCTAACGTTCAAAATTCGAAAGTTAACCCTACTGAGTTCTGGCCGAACTCTGTCATAAAAAATCCTATAAAAAGTGAAGAATTTCCCACTTCTATTCGCTCATTCATTCTTCATTTTCTCTATTTATTCTAAATTTTCCTATCTACTTAAAGATCTTCGATTTTTAAATCTCCAAGACCTCCTATTCTTCTAAGTGCCGGTGGTTTTCGATTAGGGGTATTCGAGTTGTACAAGCTTGGCTTATAAAATCTTTCTACAGAAAGGTATTTGAAGTTTGTTTGTGGGATTTGGATAAAAATACGACGGTGTTGAAGTTGGCGTGTTCTTCGGAGTAAAGCACGCGGGATAATCTCTATTCAAATTAGTGGATTATAGCGAGCAAGAGTTCTCGCGAACTGGACTATTCCTTTCAGAGGAAAAACAGTATAAATCTCGGTGTCTATGTATTGCTTTCTTGCCTCTACTTACTTATTGCTTTACTTCATTGCATTAAAGTTTTATTTATATAATTGCCTCACCTGCTTAATTTTTAATTTGGGGAATATTTTCTACTGTACTCTATTTACCCCTTCTAGAGTTACCATCAATCCTACACATTGCTGGGACCAGAGGCGAGTACATTCTCTGATTGTTTCTATACCGATAGTTTATATAATTCATGTTTATAGTACTATTTACTTGATCTCTTGTCATTAATTCTCGACACGATGGATGCACGAAGTAGTATTACATGGATTCATCTTAGATATGTTATCGCTTGCTAGACCAGTATTTTAGGACTTATTTACTGTAAATCCTCTAAATTTCTACTACATTTTTTTAAAAAAATTTGGTATTAATTTTTGTGCTTCATATTTGTACATCGCATACGAGTTCACATTTGCCGTATTTTACGTAGCGTGCGAGAGTGCGTTTTGTAATTTCTCGTCGAACGCGAATATGTGCGAAATACATATTGTAAGATATTAAGAGATTTATTTTAGTTTTCCAAAATAATACATGATAAATATTTCAACTACTTAAAGTTGTAAAAATGTCACATTGAGAATTGCCATGTTTTAAAAAGATTATTTATCTTAATATATGTAGTAATTTGGAAAATCATGCAAGGTAAATTTCTGCCTATTGGTAACCCCTTTTATTTATTTATAAAAGGTAATTTAAATATATAAATATATAATTGTTTTTTTCGAAATTAATTATATTATATTTTATTATATATATGAAAATAATATTTGAATTTTGTTTTAGTGAATACTTGATTAAATATGATAATCAAACTTAGAAGGATTTTTATTTTAAATAAAGGTTTTATCTGGATTTAAATTGATTTGATTGGGTTATTTTTAAATCGATTGAATTAATAGAGAAATATCCAATGGAGGATTAAATCCACCCAAATCCTTATCTAATTGGGGGCTTTCTACCTCCTATAAAAGAAGAGGTACTCTTGCTCTTCTCTATACTCTCCTTCCCAGGATTCCACAACCAAACTCGTGCATTGTGTCTGTGTCGTGTCCTCCTTCCCTTCCACTAATTTCCTTCCAATACAAATGCAAGAATAGATTCGTATCCGACAGCCCGGACACCGACCCTTCTCGTGTCACGCAAGACACATCGACACGTCCACAACAAATTCCTAATCCCTGAGTCTGGTCATCAACCCGATCACCACCACTTCTTCTCTGTTTCGCCATCATCTTCTACTTCAGGCCGACACCGTGACCTCCACCACTGCCACCACCATGGCTCCAACTCTTACCCCAAGGATCACCACCAACAGCACCTATCGCCTTCGCTAGGACCCCATCACCCACATCCCTTCATAAGCATGCCGGCCACCGCTCCAACATAATTTTTTCGGCCGACCCACAGTAATCCGTAACACCAACACCATCATCTATGAAACTAAGGAAGAGGGGGAACCCTAACCTGAAATCTAGCCTCTGCCTGGGTTCCCCGACCGTCGTCGCGTGCTGGCGAGCCTCCGCTGCCGCCACGAGCTTCCCTTTTCTCCTCCGCCTCCTCGACCGCGACCCCATCATCAGGCGACCCCGGTTCTACTGCACCCCACCGGCGTTTGGTAGCATCGACTCGTGTTCTCCTCCCGACCTGGGAGTGCTTCGTCGACCGTCCGTCGAAGTAGCTTCGAATTCATCGTCGGATCCGCTACCGCGCCGCCCGTGCGTATGCCCTCCGTCAAGCTTTTGACCACCGGACGATGAGCCCTCTTCTCCTCTCCCGAAGTAAACCCCTCTCTCCCACTACTTCTTTACTCTCTCTCCATTTATCCCTTTAAATTTTTGTTGAGCACATAAGTCAAGTAGGTGATTAATTGATATTTACGTAATTATTTTGTTAGTTATTAATAACACCATTACCAGAAGACTAATATATGGGTAGTGTCACGACTGGCACCCAGTGTAGGGATACGAAAAGTAGGTATGCCTAGCCTACACCGCAGTGTCGACAGTAGAATGCGATTCTAGGTCACTATCTAAACAACAACTCACGCAATTATATAATGTACTTGTCAAAATCTTAACTTCGAACGGAGGACAAGTATAGCTATAATGAAATCTCAATCACAGTCTAAGTACGATATTGTAGGAGCGTAAAAAGTGCTTCATAGATTGAGTTAAAGAGATAGAGCTTTACACTCAAATGAGCTATTTTACGCCAACTACTTTACGCCAGGGACGGGTCAACTACTTTACGCCAGGGACAGGCCAACTATTTTACGCCAGAGACAGGTTGTCAAATCATGCATTTAATGTAAAGTGATAATGGGTCTGACATAAAGATCTACTGACAGCGTATAACACAGAATTCGAAGGGATTTGTTTTACACAGAAACCAATATTGTCGTTTAGTATGTAGACTGAGCTATTTTACGCTCACAAGATGGCTTCTTTTACGCATGAATACTATATGAGCTTTTTACGCTCAAAGTTGACGTGTGCATAAAGTTTATTTGGGCTACTTTTTACGCTCAAGGTTGTTTTATCAACCACTTTACGCGAGAAGTCCATTTTAGGGCTATTTTACGCCTAGTCTACTACTTTACGCTCAGAGTATATTTGGGTTATTTTTACGCCCTATCCTTCCTGACTACTTTGGAACGTGGTTTGCCTACGTGGCTTTCATGCCATACATCTCGAGGAATGTGTGTACGTGCATCCTATTCTTATTGAAATAATAGGACACGTGTCAACGTGTATAGAGGATGACTTCAGTCATGGGTGGCAGTTAATAGCGTAAAGACAGGACTTTGCTGAGTTTTACACACAAAAAGCCAAGTCTATAAATAGACTTATTTTTATATGGAACACACATATACAGAGACACAGAGACAGAGGAGAGAATGCAAAAATCAGAGCCCAGAAACTTTGAATTTCGAGAGCATTCTTCTTCAACTTTTCATCCAGAACAGAGTGAAGCAAAGCAGGAAAGCATTCGACCTCGCCATCAGTGCTCAAGTGCGTCGATACCTTTCTGGTGACTTAGTTCTTCCAGTTGTTCATCTTCTAGCAGTGATCTTAATCATCATCGTATGGTCCAAGGAACAAAGTGATAGCCTTCAGATCAGACTTCCATAGCAATACTTTCCAGAACAATTTGTACTTCTTGTACTTTTTCTCGTTTTATTTTCAAAAACCAATTTCTTGGCATTTTGTTAAGTGAAACAAAATGGCGACTCTGCTGGGGACGACCTTCTCCTCTGACGAGGAGGCAATTGCTTAATACGATGATGTGTCGATCGGATCGACAAGAAGACTCGGGTTGTACACTTCGACCAAACTGTTTACGAAGAAATGCTCCGAACTAGGGTAGCACTCGCTGCTCCAATGTTCAGAAATTGCGGAAGGCGCAAAAAGTTTGGGTTACCAAATCCAAGATATTCTCGGATCTCCCTATTGTCTCTGCAGGCAAAGGAATCCTTCATACTCCTGTTGTAGAGGCTCCCATCTGTGATGAGGTAGTCTCTACTTCTGTGATACGCCATGCGCGTAAACACAAGTCCCCCGTTTGTAACGTGGCAGACTCTCCAATATTATGCCCTGGGCGTAAAAATCAGTTTTTACGCTCTGAGCATAAAAACAAGTCTCCCTTTTGTAACGTGGCAGACTCCAATGCTTTACGTTCTATGACGTGGTAGACACACAAAATTTACGCTCTACGCGTAAAGGAAAATCTCTCGTCTATGACGTGGCAGATACTCATGCTTTATGCTCTATGCGTAAAGGTAAATCTCATGTCTGTGACAGTGTAGATAAAATTCACAATGATGCTTCTGCATCTAAAGTAAATGTACCTGCACGCATGAAGCATAAAAATATAGTTGGTAAAACTTCTGTTTTCAACCAACAATCTTCTTATACTGCTGTACGCAAGGTACCAAACCTATAAATTACACGCAATAAAGATGGAGTCCTTCGTGCTAAAAAATCTCAGGATTTACGCACGCAACTCCAAGCGCGTAAAAATGTACAGTTTGGTTCTGCGAATGCAGCCAGTAATCATCTTTGTCATAAGGAACTAAACGTTTTTCTACTCCAAATGTAATAAAGAAGATTATTCCCTCTACTATTTCTGATTTACGTGAATTGCTAATACAAAAGCGTAAAAATAGACAATCTTCCGTGACACTCCCCCAAGAAAGTCACCATTGTGAGTGTCACCAGATTGTAATTAAATGTTGTTGTTCGGCTTCTAAACGATCAGTTTTTGATCGGTTAAGTTTTAATGCGCCTCAACAACAAGCTGATGACCAAGAACATGAGTTGTCATATGCGTCAGTCAACATGGCATCTCATACCAACAGAGGACGACGTCCTAGACGGAACACGTCCCAAACTCCAGGTCAACAACAATTCAACAGACTTCTTGATTGCTTTGAAGGAGTATATTAGAATACTCGATCAAGAAGACAAAGACAATTGCAGACTTCTGATTTAGAAGCTGGGGGTACTCAATCTCTTAAGTCCGAAACTGATAGTGTCGATTCATACCTCTATACTAATCCCTCTGTATCTTCAAGAGAGGTTGAATCCTACGCTATTGGAGATGAACCAGAGACGTTATCTGCTAATACAGAACAACGTCTCACTGCCATTGAGCAATCACTAAAAGACATGCTTACCATGATGTAAAGCATGCACCAGATAATAACGGCTCAGCAAACTACTCAACCGGCAATAGTAACACCGGTGCAGGTAGCAGCACAAACTCAAGATAGTGAAGGGGCTGCTATACCTTTGAATATTCAAGAGCCTACTGTTAACTAAAATTCTGCATCTCCAGATCATATCATTCCAGAAGATGTACCATCTCCGGTGGGGGGTACGGTACATCCAACAACCATTCAATCAAATGTGCTTCCTTAAACCAGTGAAGCCATTCAAGCAGTGCGAGAGCTCAAAGCACAGTTTGAAGTTTTGAAGCAAAAGGATCAGCTCCAGAGGTTAGGGATTAAGCAACCTTATCCTCCTCATTGGAATGATGTACCCTTTCTACCGAAATTTAAGCCACAATCAATGGTATTGTTTGATGGAAAGGCTTCTCCTAGTCAGTATATCAATTACTTTGATATTATGACTGTACATCTGCAAAAAAATGATGCTCTTCTCACTCGGGTGTTCATCGGGTGCTTGACGGGTTCAACTTACGACTGGTATCGTAGTTTACCCGACAATTGCATTTTGTCTTTTGACAAATTTAAGGCAATATTTCTTTCCCGCTTCTATGAAGGAGGTATGGACATGAACATGTCCTCCTTAATAGAAATCAAACAAAAAGAGAAAGAAGATACTCGGACGTTCATTGAACATTTTCGACAGGCGACTCTAAAGATGCCCCCTGGTATGCCAGATTCAGCATTAATTGATACATGCAAGATGAATCTGCGACCATCTATTGCTGTTTTCACGGGTTCCCAATTAACAGATTGTGCTTCATTTATTACAGCAGCAGTTTCCGCCGAGACCAATGGTAGGTTGGCTCGTGAACATGGGATGATTTTTGCCTCAGAGGATAAAGGAAAAAAAGGTAATCCTGGTAATAATTCTGGCAATCGTAATGCAAAAGGAAAGGACACCCTTATGATTAATCTTTCCAAAAATAAAACGACACCGAATAATCAGGAGTCTTCTAAGCCAAAAGAATATTCTTTTAACAAGAGTGATATCCCAGGGATATTCAAATGTCTGGTGAAGAGTGGCAAACTCCAGATCCCGGAGCCAAAGAGGCCTAATGAGGTGAATCTGACTGACAATCCCAAATATTGTATCTATCACAGATACATAAATCATCCCACCAGGGCTTGTTATGTCCTAAAGAAGAAAATTCAAGAGTTGATTAATGCCAATGCCATCTCTTTAACTAACGATGAGCATACGGTCACAACCAATATGGTTTCTCTTCAATTCAGAGATTTCCTTCTCAATAAGTACCAGATGGGATTGTCCTAATTCTGAAGGCGCCGATGAAGATTGTGAATATCCCGCCTACCAGGGAGGAAAATGAAGGATTGTTGCCTCTCACATTAAAGAATGGTAAAATTATGTGGGTACATCCTGACTTAGTACCTGAAATAGAAGATGAAGGTAAAACTTCAAAATCCAAGAAAGGTAAGAAAGTCAAAACCTGCAACATGATTTCTCATGTTATTCCAGATCCTAATAATTTGGATCATCTATGGGATGGCATTCCTTTGGAAGATAGACTGAGAGGATTGAACATATGTCCTCCAAGTCTGGCTCCTCCTACCAAGCTCAAGCTTACTCATCAGCAGTGGCTAGCTATAAATAGTGTTTCCTTATACAGGGCACAACAAGTCTTCGCTGCTTATGAAAAAGCTCCTATAGGGATTTTTCCTCGTATCCCAAATCCTTCTCCTTCCGTAGCTACAGAGAATCCTATTCCTCATTCTCCTATAGTTATAGAGATCTCTTCTTCTTCCTCTGTTGAACCACCTGTTAAGAGTCCGCTACCTACTCACTTGTACAGTCAGCAATCTATTTTTCTTATGAAGAAGATGGGTTATGACTTTCAAAAGGCAGAAGATTTGAATTATGATAAAGGAATACGACTTCCTTTACAAATTCAAAGTCAAAAATCCACTGTTGGATTGGGTTCTGAGGTTCCTCATAATAATCCTCGCAAAAAGAAGGCTAAGGAAAGGAAGACTAAATCCTGCAATATGGTACTTCCTTCTTCTGAGTCTGAAGAAGAAACCTTTGCTGGTACAAGATCTGGGAAAGAGTACCACAAAGATTATGAAGGATCCTCCAAAGAAGCAGAGGATACTGAAGCACCACCAACTCAATCGTCTCCTGTTCCTGCTAAACCATCTGTGGTTGAAAAGGAGAAACAGAAAGCAGTACGGTTTGACGTCCCGTTGAAGTCTGCTTCCAGTCAGGGGGTGGTGATGAAACCCTATAAATTTGATATTCTAGCCCAGTTAGCTAATACTCCAGCTAGACTCTCTATCTTCGAGTTGCTTCGCCTTTCTAAAGAAAGTCATGAAACCTTGAATGAAGCTTTGCTGCAAGCTGACTCCTGCTTAGCTCAACTCAAGACTCCTGATAATATATCAGTGTCATGCCCACAATGCCATAGTGTGATGGAGACAGTTCCTAATATTACCTTCACACAAGAAGATATGCTGTTGAAGCACAACAAACATGACAGGCCTTTGTGCTATACTGGGTATATTGAATCCACTGAAGTTGATAGGATTTACAGTGATCCTGGGTCTTCTATTAGCATAATTCTTAAAAGTATGCTAAGAACGTTGAGGATTCCTACTAGTGAATTAACTTACACTAGTACCACAATAGTTTGTTTCAACTCTGGAAAGAGTAAACCACTGGGGAAAATTCGTCTGAAGATTTAGATTGGTGATCTTCGAACTATGGCAACATTCTATGTTATTAATTCAGACGTATCCTATAACATCCTTCTTGGAAGACCGTGGCTACATGAGCATAACATCGTGCCTTCAACTCTCCACCAATGCTTCAATTACGTGGATTTCCAAGGGGTTGTGAAGACTGAGTTTGCTGATATCAAACCTTTCAAGGGTGTCGAAGCCTATTTTTCTGATTCAATCCTCTACAAACAAGAGCATGTGAAAGAGATATCAAACATAGCTGAAGATCGATCATCTGTCGAAGATCAGTTTATTAATAAAGATCCGACAGAAGAGCAACCTTTGAAGATCAAAGTCAAAGGGCGAATTCAACCCCAACCTGTCAACAATCAACCTCTGATGATCAAGGTCAAAGGAAAAACTCAAGCTTCATCTGAGGAATCAGTGATTGTTCCTGCTAAGAGCCAAATTCAACCTCTTATGATCAAGGTCAAAGGGCGTACTTCTCGTACAAATGATCCAGAACCACCATTGATCATTAACCTTGACAAGTCTACGCAGAAGACGGATGATGGTCCGTTATTGATCAATCCGAAGCGTAGTAGTCAAATTGTAAATGATGTAAATATTGATTATTCTGTACTTTCTAATATCAATGAAGATTTTCTTTTTGATTATATGGCTGTCAAATTTGTTGAAAGAATGACTTTATCTTCTGATAATCAAAGTCATCAATATAAAGACAACATAGATACAGAGGAAACTTTATACATTGACAATAAGGAAAATTATTTTCCTCCTCATGTCGATGTTGGACCTTATGCTCAGAGGTTCCTAACATCTTCTCCTTATCTTCTTCCTGTAGTCGCTTCATCGCAAGCTTGTGTAACTTATAGACGTCACAAAGAATCTTATTTCGTGATTTCGTCTGATAAGAAAAATAAGCACCAAATTGTGTTTGGCCTCGCTAGAAATATCCCTGTTGCTCAGACAGATGATCTGAGAGATAAAGATAAAGGAAAAATCTGAATTGACAAATATAGTCAACAATCTCTCAAGATTATCCAGAATATGGGATATGATTTGAAGACTATGCAAGGTCTCAATCAAGGCAAGGGTAGACGATTACCATTATATGGTGATCTATTTTACCAAAAAACCCGTTATGGGTTGGAATATGATCCGTCCTACATGTTTAATGATGATATACAAGAAGAATTCTCTTCTAGCTCTTCACAATCATCAAATTCGGAAGAAATCCAATTCATCGAATCTGGTACGTCTTATTCCTCATATGTTAGAGGAGGTTATTATGATGAATCTGAGCAAATATTCTCTGTCAACATGGTTCAAACTGATAGTGAATTTGAACCATTTGAGAATGATCCTTGGGCTCAACAGATGGACACTCAGTGGAAACTTCGTTTTGAACAGCGACAGCCACCTACAGAGGATGAGATTGTCCAGATTGATGTTGGAGATGGAACTACGTCCAAACCAATATTCATCAGTAAAAACCTTTCTGAGGATAAAAAGGAAGAGTTGATAAAACTGATCAAAAAATATATTGATATCTATGCATGGAGTTATGAGGATATGCCGGGTCTAGATCCTAAAGTTGCTACTCATAAACTCAATATTCTTCCTAATGCCAAGCCTGTAAAACAACAGCAACGACGTTTTCGACCAGATATGATGGATACAATTGATGTGGAAGTCAAAAAGCTGATCACATGTGGCTTTGTTCGTGAAGAACAACACCCGGACTGGGTTGCTACCATTGTTCCTGTTATGAAGAAGAACGAAAAAGTTCAAGTTTGCATAGATTTTCGAGATCTTAATGCAGCTTGTCCAAAGGATAAATTTCTACTTCCGATTACCGATGTCATGATAGACAATACATGCGGTTTTGAACGCATGTCTTTCATGGATGGATTCTCAGGATACAATCAGATTAAGATGCATCCAGAAGATGAGAAGCATACTGCTTTTCGTACACCTCTTGGGGTTTACTGCTATACGGTTATGCTGTTTGGTCTTAAAAATACCGGTGCCACATATCAACGGGCTATGAGCAACATCTTTCAAGAACATCTACGAAAGATAGTTGAATGTTACGTAGATGACATTGCTGTTAAGAATCGATCAAAGGATGATCATATTCAAGACTTGAAGACAGTATTTGAATTGATGCGTCAACATCAATTGAAAATGAACCCTACTAAGTCTTTCTTAGGAGTTTCCAGTAGCAAGTTTTTAGGATTTGTCATTATTTCTCAGGGTATCCATGTTGATCCTGATAAAGTTAAAGCAATTCTTGAAATGCGTCCTCCTCGTAATCTGA
This sequence comes from Iris pallida, assembly GCA_029216955.1. NCBI lineage: Eukaryota > Viridiplantae > Streptophyta > Magnoliopsida > Asparagales > Iridaceae > Iris > Iris pallida. The sequence goes on from JANAVB010016485.1 coordinate 38,884, forward strand.
AAGAACTCCGTGGCTTTCAGGGTCGTATTGCTTATATCAGAAGATTTATATCTAATCTCTCTGGGAGATGTCAACCTTTCTCCCTTCTATTAAAGAAGGGTGTATCATTTGTTTGGAATGAAGAGTGTCATAAATCCTTCAATGATATCAAGCAATACCTTACAAATCTACCTGTTCTGGTACCTCCAGTGGTAGGAAGACCATTTTTGCTATATGTTCGAGCCTTGGATCATTCACTTGGTGCTCTTCTTGCATAAAAAAGTAATATGGGGCATGAAAAAGCAATTTATTATCTTAGCTGAATGATGGTCGGAGCTGAACACAGGTATACTCATGTAGAAAAGGAATGTATGGCCTTGGTTTTTGCTGTCCAAAAGACAAGACATTATGTGACAGGACAGACTATTCATGTCATCTCCAGAATAAATCCCATTCGGGTATTGATGAGAAAACCGAGCATTCTTAACTCTAGGTTAGCTACCTGGGTGATGTTGCTCACTCCTTATGACATGGTTTATTTACCTCAAAAATTAGTGAAGGGTCAAGCATTAGCTGATTTCTTAGCTGCTCACCCTATACCTGAAACATCGAAGTTATATGAGGACATTCCAAATGAAGTCGTGGATTGCAACATGACTTTGAAGGATGACATCTGGCAATTATATTTTGATGGAGCATCACGGGTTGGACCTAAAGGTAATATTGTCTCTGGGGTAGGAATCGTCTTGGTTTCTCCTGATAAAATGGTCATATACCATGTCTATTCTCTCAATGAGCCATGCTCCAACAATGTAGCAGAATGTAATGCTCTATTGATTGGTCTCCAAGTAGCAAAACAAATGAATATTGAATCCCTAGAAGCTTATGGAGATTCACAACTGATTGTTAATCAAGTTAGAGGGACTTATGAAGTCAGAAATCCTGATCTCATCCCTTATCATCAAGTGGTAATCGAGTTGGTCCTTTCATTCAAAGGATTCTTCATCGAATTCGTACCACATTCTCAGAATGTTGAAGCTGATGCTCTTGCTAGCTTAGCTGTAGACTTGGTTGTTCCAATTCGAAGACAAAATACAATTACTTTATTGGAACGAGACTTATTTTGTGTCAAAAATAATCTGTATATTGAACAGAGTTATACTACAGAGTTAAGTTTCCAGCAGAGGGATTGGAGAAGTCCATTCATTGATTATGCGGTTCATAGGATTTTACCTAAAGATCCAAAAGAAGCTGCATCAATTAAGAGACGATCATTTCGATTTTATTATGATTCGTCTTTACATATGCTATACCGTCGTTCATATGATGGACTTTTGTTGTGCTGTCTCTCCGAGAATGAATCTAAACAAACACTCCGCGAAGCTCATGATGGTGTTTGTGGTGCTCATCAACCAGGCCCGAAATTACAAGACCGCATTCGAAGAATGGGGTATTATTGGCCTTCTATGATAGCAGATGTTGTAGACTATGCCAGAAGGTGCAAAGCATGTCAGATTCATGCTGATTTTATTCATCAACCGTCTGAATTCCTATATCCTACAGCAGCCTCTTGGCCCTTCAAAGCTTGGGGCATGGATATTATTGGGCCTATTAACCCCTCTTATGTTAAAGGACATCGGTTTATATTGGCTATAACTGATTACTTTTCTAAGTGGGCAGAAGCAGTTCCTCTTGCTGAAGTGAAAACATCTAATGTGATCAGCTTCATCAAACACCATGTCATTTATCGTTTCGGGATTCCTCGAAAGATAATTCATGACAATGGACCATAATTTGCCAGTCAGGCATTTTATCGGTTCTGTGATAAGAATCGAATTCAAAATCTGGCTTCTACGGCTTATAATCCAGCTGCTAATGGTTTAGCCGAAGCTTTCAACAAGACAATCATTAAACTTCTCAAAAAGTTTGTCTCTTCTAATAAACGCGATTGGAATGAGAAACTTGGAGAATGTCTATGGGCTTATCGAACGACAGTCCGAACTCCTACTGGGTTTACACCATTTTTATTGGTCTATGGATGTGAGGCTGTCCTTCCATTAGAAATTCAGATTCTATCTTTTCGAATAGCCATTGCTAATGAGCTAACTACAGAGAATAATGATCGCTTACGACTCCAAGAACTTGAAGGAATGGACGAGAAGCGTCTTAAAGCTCAACAACATATTGAACTATATCAAGCCCGTATATCTTGAACTTTCAATTGTAAAGTTAAAGAGAGGGTATTCAAAGTCGGTGAACTAGTATTAGCTGTTCGAAGACCGATGGTGATGACTCACAAAAGCAAAAGGAAATTCCAAGCAAAATGGGAAGGCCCTTATGTAATCGAGACCGTATTTTCCAATGGCGCCTATCGGTTATCCAAGCCCAATGGAGATCTACTCATGATGCCGATCAATGGCAAATTTCTTAAGAAGTACTATGTAAAAAAAGACAGAATGAAAATAAAATCGCTTTTATTATTATTTTTGTTCAGAACAAAGGATTAAGGACGAGGACCACTGCCTTCCTTATTAAATATATAGTCTGCCAATGCATCGAAGACATCGTTGCCTGAGTTCATAAAAAATTTGCAGGCAGCCATCCTCAGCGCCTCTTCCTCAGGAGTTTTCCCTGGCTCTACTAAGAAAGCGAGGATGTCTTGTGGTGGCTTGGGCGTAGAAGAGCTTTCGCCTATTTCGGTTGGGCCTAACATAATTGGTTCAAAGGGGCGCATCTCGATGACGTCCTCAACCTTCATGGAGACTTCATTCTTTTACTGCACGTCCTTAGAAGACATTTTCGATAGAGGAGTGGAAATAAGGATGAAGTTTTACAAAAAGTTCTCATCTATTTATAGGAGAGAGCTATTAAGGAACCGGTCCGGGAAATTGAAAACAACTTTTCATTCCCGAAAAGACCTGTTCATTCATTACATCAGATTCATCCATTTAATTGTGGAATTGAATTGACCTTCTCTTCTTTCCGAAAGAAACGTTGGTTCATTCATTCTTTCATCGATATTGACGTATACTCTCAATAACGTCTGTCTTCTTATTTCCCTAACTACCAATGTTTGGTTAAGCTGGTAACTTGTCTCTTCGAAGAAGAATTTTTAATCTTTTATCTTACCAGTTGGTATAAAAAGTTAGATTTATTATTTATCACGTTCTTATGACCTCTGAATAAATATTAAATCTACTTCTTTTCCTATCTATCATGTCCATTTGGCCTCTGAATAGATATTAATCTAGTTTTTTTTGAGTTGTTACGATCTATCATGTCCATATTACCTCTGATAGTATTATATACTCTAAACAGAAAATAAGATTTTATTATCTATTATGTCCATATTACCTCTGGATAGATACAATTTATTGAGTTTCGAAGACTTATCATGTCCATATTACCTCTGATAAGTATTTTCTATCTCATGCCTATTGTTTAATTGCAAAATAAATGATAGGATCACAAAACAAATATTTTATTCATTTCTTGGATAAGATAAAAGATTACAAAAGCTCCTTATTTTCCTAAGGTAGAGCAGAAACATCTTGAAGTAATTTTTGCAGTTCTGCCAGGCGCCTATCACGAGAGCTCAATACCTTCTTAGTCGCTTCAGCATGTCGAGCTTCGGTAGTACAAATATGAGAAAGTCCAGCAAAACTGATTATCAGATTATCCTTGGCTTCATCAAGGGTCTTGATAGTTGATTCAGCTCCGTAGGCCTGATCTTCTAAAATAGGGCCCTGAGCAAGGTGCTGATTCCGAGCCGCGATCATCTGTTCCCTTTTTTCCTTTAAGCGAGCCAGTTCAGCCTCAACTTCTTGGTTTTATCGTTTTACTACTGAATCTCTTGGTTTAAAGCGTCATAGGCTGCTCTATGACCATCCAGCTCGGGCTGTATTCCAGCTAAAAAGGCTTTCTCTTTGGCAACCTTTATATTTTAATCATGGAGAGCTTCATTATATCTTGTCTCCTGATCAAGATAATCAGCCGTTAAGGCATCATACTCTTCTTGTATGAGACTTTCAACAGTCTCACTTGACAGCTTAAGATACTCTCAGATGGGCTGTTCAAGACCCTCCACAATTTTCTCTAATGTTGCTGCTCTCCCCGTATCATTGAACATAGCAACATTCTTGATGGTAAGAACCATAGACGCCTTCAAGCTGTCATAACTGAGACCCTTATTCAAGACCATCTTGATTAGGGTCGCCAAAGTTTTATAAAAAGTTTCAGTATGAATCTCAACTAGGAGATTCATTTCTATGCTTGAACTTGGCATCGCGGCAATATCTACTAGATCTCTTCTTTGGAGACTAGTAACAGATGTTGTTGGTGTGACAGCAGATTGAGATAAAGCCGTTGTTGTTACTATTGTCATAGCCAGTTGATCCCTAAGAGCTTCAGGGATTGTGTCTTCAATACTTGCAGATGTAGTTGCTTAGATAGCAGGCTGAGATGAAGCCATTGTTGTTATTGCTACCATAGTCAACTGGTTCCCAGCAGCTTCAGGAACAATGTCCTCAATATTTGTTACTCCAGCCATTTCTGGAGCTGAAACTACTAGAGTTTCGGCGGCGGTGATAGGTGCTGGTGGAATGATGCTGGTAGCAGCTGACTCAAGTTCAGGCATACTCTTCTCCGGAACTTCTACAGGATCAGTAGTAATAGCAGAGGGTGCTATCACAACATTCTCAGTTTCGGTTGGTGATTTGACTATGCCTTCATCACCTTCTTTGACTTCTGGCTGTTCAGGCTCTGAAGGCACTTCAAGTTCTTCAACGAGGTCAGTTCCTCCTTCAACAGCTGCTTCATGATCTGTAGTTGATTTTTCTGTAGCTTGTTCTTCTTTTTGATTATCAATACGAGAAGATAATTCGGGCTGAGCCTCTGCTTCAACCTCTGCTTCAACCTCTGCTTCAACCTCTGTTTCAAACTCTTTCTGTACTTCTTGTTGCTCATCTCCTGAAGAAGAAGTCCCTTCATTAGATTCCTTATTTTCCTCATAGATATCTTTTTGAGAAGGAGGAGAAGCTACAGGCTTTGGTACAATGATGATATCTGCAAAATGAGCACAATAAGTTAATATACAAAATCATGATACATAATTCCGTATAGGTTTTTGTGTAGTACCTGGAATATGTGCGTGTCGTTCAAGGTATGAATCACAATCACCATCCTAGTCATCGTCGTCAAAGATGAGAGCCGGTTCGTCTGATGGGATACGGTCTCGATCAGTAATGTGTACAATAGTAGCATCCTCCGTAATTTGTACTTTTTTTGGCAAAGATAAATGGAGTGAGGAGCTAAGGCGTCCAGGAGATAAAAGTTTTACAACTTCTGATGCTGCTGCTGGTTGAGGTATTGAAGACCCTTCTCCCGGATGGACTGAAGAGGAAGCAACAAGTTGGTCCTCTTCGATCGAGATGTCATCTTCTGGAGTAAAGACTCTGGTTTTGGAAGGCCCTTTAGTAGTATTCTTCTTCTTCTTCTCAGGAGACTTCATTGGAAGAGTGGTAGCTGTAGTCTGCTTTTGTTTGCAGGTTTTCTAATAACTATTGGTCCCGCAGCTATCTCCCCATTTTCTCTAGGAATTACTGCCAGAAATTCATCTATAGCAGTAGTATTGTCTGGTACGTCGGGAGTTATTCTGATGGGTTCTTCAATATTTCCTTCCTGGGTCCATCGCAGACTTCCTTGCATGCTATAACCGTCTTTGAAGGAGCGAATGGATGTATAAAAATGAGCATACGAGTGAAGTATACATAGCTCAGTGGTACTAGTGGCTGTAGATATGTTGAATCTAGCACCAGTACATGCAGAACTGAAATATCTCCATGCTCGTGCACCGTCAATCAGCTATAATGATTGAAGCTGGTAGAAGGATTGCCAACGTGAAGTTGGTCATATCCAAACTGGCGAGCGAACCTACTTGGTAGATAAGGCTCAAACGTGCAGTAATCTTTATTCATGTACATCAGATGGGATGGTCTGATGTACACTAGCCATCGGAAGGCAGATATTGGCAATAAAGCTGATTTATCTACCTTATCTTCAAGTTGTATGCCAAGGCAGTCGGCTGGAACTGGTGGCCTTGTGCAGAATAAATTCCAGCCATGAGAGTAATTTAATGCTGCTCGGGCGTCTGCCACCGTTGTAGCAGTCCATGTAGATTTACTAAATTTTTGGAAGAAAATCCTCGCTTCATCCTCAGGGCCCGGTGGCAGCAAATTACAATTATGGTGTAGTAACCAACCCATCAGATAGGTGTATGGTAGCTCCATCCTTGGAAAATTGTCTCGGTGAGGAGCATTTTTAATCAGCTCTTCACCGAAAGTCCGTAGACCTGCATTTATTCGGCATACCATTGCCGACAGCAGGTTGATTTTGTTTTTGAATACTAAACGTACCGCTGGCTACAACACGTTGCGGTGAATCCTGTCCACGGTACTGATCCCTGGCACGACCCATCTTTGTAGCTATAAGGATAGGAAGCCTGCCAGCAAGGCCTTCTTTGACATCTTCTGACTACCCTGCCTCAGGTAGCTTAAAGCCTCAGTCCCCGCAGGGATGTCTCCGGTTTTGGTGGACAGATATTGGTCGCGAGCGTTCTGCGAGGCCATCAACTCCTGGATTACATCTGCAGGAATTATGGAGCAAGGTTTAATGGTTTGAGTTTTGTCTTCTCGAAACCTGCTCTTCTCAGTCTTGGATACTCTATTTTCATGGTAAAATAGATAGGTTGTCCATTTGGTTATGTATGCCAAATGTGACCCAGTTTTGTACATACTGGTGCAAATCAGATAATGGCACATAAGTTCTTCATAGACTTGCACCAGTTCAGGGTTCTTCTCTCGAACTTCCGCTAGTTCCCGATTGGAAGGAATGTATTCTTCATAAGGGAATTCGCCCATCAGCAGCTTCGAGATGAATTGCATCTCATGCAGAGCAAGACCCATTTTGCCATGTGGAGTTGCAAAAGTTCATGTTGAACTCATATACAATTCCAGTAAAGCCAGGAACAAATTGCTGTTCGGTGGAATGCCATAACTGGTAGAGGCCACCGCTTCATACAGGCCAATATCGTCCAATTCTGTTTTAAAGTGCTTCAAGACCCAATTACTGATCTGAATCCAGTTACTACTGTAAGGGGTTAGCCACCCTGTCAGCCTAGGGTCGGTCTGAGGATATAAGACTGCCTCCCTTAGGAATTTATTTATGAACATGGGAATCTGTACTGGCTGGAGAGAGATGAGCCCTCACTCGGTGTAAACCCGGGCAATAGACCAGAAAATGGAATGACACCACCACAGGGAGTGCTAATGTGATAACACATGTCATTTGCTCTCTCTCTTCTGAAAATGATCCTGCCCGGTCTACCGTAGCTATTGGGAGTCAAATTCCACAGCATTTGACGGTGATGGCTAGCATGGACGAAAGCAGATAGAGGGTAATCCCTATCCATGTCAGGGAGATACATCACCCTTTCTCCAGATCTAAATATCCAAGCCTCCTTTTTGGGATGAGTCTGCGATTTGAAATCTATCGCATCCCCGAATAAGAAAGCCGGCTTCAAGAATTGTTGATTGTCCAGTGACACCAAAACTTCCCCGTCGATCATGGATAACAGCATCCTATCTTCTTGAGCAGATATCAGCTGTGCTCTCGCTGCAGGATATTCGGGGTTGGATTGAGGAAATTTGACATTAGATAAATCCTCCATATAGTTTGAGCCCACCATGCCCGCTGATGAGCCAAAAACTTCTTCAAGAGGATGAGCTTGCAAATCCACTGACAAAAGGAAAAAAACGATCAAGTTAGTGAAAAATCTAATTTAAAGTTTTATGAGTAAGGACATTGGCTTTTACGCTTACTAAAAATGATTAAAAGTTTTAAAGTGTAAAAAAGGTCTTTGTTTTACAAAGTTTTTTTCATTTTACGCTAGCACATGCTAATGTGAGTGTATTTGAAAATGTTACGCTGACACGTATAACGTGGGCGTATTTCTTAAATTTTACGCTGGCATGAGTAGACATGAGCGTAATTCGAATTTTACGCTGACACGTATAACGTGGGCGTATTTCTTAACTTTTTATGCTGACACGTATAACGTAGGCGTATTTTGTTATTTCAGTTTCTACGCTAACACGAATGACGTGGCCGTGAAATCTAAAAGTTCATGTTGTCTTCTTCTTCTCCGACGAGTTTTCCGGCCGAAAAATAGGGTTTTACCCATTATAGGTGGAGCTACGACGGGATTGGGCTGTCGGAGTGGTGTCGATGACTGAACGGAAGTTTGTGCACGGTCGGCTGATGAAGAATCGACGACGGATTTCTTCCCTTTGCTGCCAGCAGCGGTCTTCTTAGGAGCCATCGAGTTAAAGTGAGACAGATTTCGAAGAAAGTGGGGCAAAGAGATTCGGGATTGCGAAGAGACAAGTAAAGTCCTTATCAAACTCGAAAAGCTCTATTTATATTGATTTTGAATCGGTTCAAATTCCCTATTTTTACGCCGACTGTTGGATATCCCTATTTTTACGCGAATGACCGCTGGATATCCCAAACTTTACACTGAATGGTCAAAATTCAGATTTTACGCTTTTGTTCAAAGTATTTCAAATTTTGAAAAAAAATATTTGAAAACTTTGAATGGGGTCTTGTAGGAGCGTAAAACGTGCTTCATAGACTGAGTTAAAGAGATAGAGCTTTACACTCAAATGAGCTGTTTTACGCCAACTACTTTACGACAGGGACGGATTAGCTACTTTACGCCAGGGACAGGCCAACTATTTTATGCCAAAGACAGGTTGTGAAATCATGTATTTAATGTAAAGTGATAATGGGTCTGACATAAAGATCTACTGACAGCATATAACACAGTATTCAAAGGGATTTGTTTTACACAGAAACCAATATTGTCGTTTAGTATGTAAACTGAGCTATTTTACGCTCACAAGATTGCTTCTTTTACGCATGAATACTATATGAGCTTTTTACGCTCAAAGTTGACGTGTGCATAAAGTTTATTTGGGCTACTTTTTATGCTCAAGGTTGTTTTATCAACCACTTTACGTGAGAAGTCCATTTTAGGGCTATTTTATGCCTAGTCTACTACTTTACACTCAGAGTATATTTGGGTTGTTTTCACGCCCTATCCTTCCTGACTACTTTGGAACGTGGTTTGTCTACGTGGCTTTCATGCCACACATCTCGTGGAACTTGTGTACGTGCATCCTATTCTTATTGAAATAATGGGACACGTGTCAACGTGTGTAGAGGATGACTTCAGCCATTGGTGGCAGTTAATAGCGTAAAGATAGGACTTTGCTGAGTTTTACGCACAAAAAGGCAAGTCTATAAATAGACTTATTTTTATATGGAACACACATATACAGAGACACAGAGACAGAGGAGAGAATACAGAAATTAGAGCCCAGAAACTTTGATTTTGAGAGCATTCTTCTTCAACTTTTCTTCCAAAACACAGTGAAGCAAAGCAGGAAAGCATTCGACCTCACCATCAGTGCCCAAGTGCGTCGATACCTTTCTGGTGACTTAGTTCTTCCAGTTGTTCATCTTCTAGCAGTGATCTTCATCATCATCGTGTGGTCCAAGGAACAAAGTGATAGCCTTCAGATCAGACTTCCATAGCAATACTTCCCAGAACAATTTGTACTTCTTGTACTTTTTCTCGTTTTATTTTCAAAAGCCAATTTCTAGGCATTTTGTTAAGTGAAACAGATATGATAACACAAAACTTTATAACTAAAGACTAAACAACAACAACAAATATAAACTACTAAATAGTAATATCTCAAACAAACTTAAATACAAACTCAATATCTTAAGTTATTACAATTCAAGTTCTAAACGTGAATCTAAAGCAAGTCTACTAGCTAGTCTCCCGATCGCTCCTGAGTGTCGGGGCCAAAGGTAGCTAAGCCACCTCCTGCTCCAAGGCAAGTAGGACAATTGTCCTCAGGACAATTATCTGTAATATTTTCAACAGGTCCAGTCAGGACAGGAACGAGCACAACTCATCTAGAAATCCCAAGTAATAACAGAGAACGATAAAGCAGTTATAGACAGTTGTATTAATGAAAATGGCAGTTTATATTTCGGTGATGATGTAGAGAACAGTTAAGGTACAAGGAAAGTAAGGTACAAAATAAGAGAAAAAATATGGCAAGAAAGACTGTAAAATAAGATCTAGCAAAACTAGAGTAACATGATATAAGTCCAGACAGTACTATATGAGTCAAGTGTAAATCTCAATGTGAGTCTAATACAAGATGGGTCGAATGTGATTCCAATATAGTATGAGTCGAATGTGATTCTAATTATTGTTCTAATAAGGTGATTCGAATAAGGTGGTAAGAATAATGATTCACATGATGTTCTAATGATGATTCGAATCAATCCTCCAAGTATTTTAAAATACTGAGATAGACATGTAAACGGCTATGGGTAATACGGTACACCGCACACCTGGCCAAGTGTGGGATGGCTATCGTTCGAATATCATTCACAAAGGGGTGGTTCGAATAGTAGGAATGTTCATATGTCTAATCAGTATTTTCTCGCCAATTCTAATACAAGTGAATTCATAATCCGATACATCAATCGAATACAAGTCCAATCAGCACATGAAGATGCTAATAAGTGGTTCGAATAGTTCGAATGGTGATTCAAATAATAGAGGCAAGACGAGTAAAGTATGTGTGTCGTATACATGAATTCAGAAATAACAATACGTGTTTGTAATAAGAAACAAATATAACTAACTAGAACTGAAGTACAATAATCGATAAGTAATTGAAAGAACTATCAGAGAATGTACTCGCTTGATACCCTGAATGACTAATGTATATCAGATGTCTGAACTGGAGTCACAAGGTCCTATTTTTTGCAATATAAGTTACAATGTGTTCAATATGTAAGAATTGAAGTATATAATACAATCTACATGATTCTAGGACAATCTAGGTCAAAGTCAACTCTAGTCAACTATAAAGTCAAACTTAGTCAACTCTAGTCAACTATAGTCAAACTAGCTAGGGTTGGGTCAATAATGGTCAACTAGTCTAGGTTAGTCAATTTTAGGTCTAAACAAACTAAGTATATGCAAATCAAGTATCCAAGATAGCTACTAACTCATAGCCTAAGTCACTTGCTAAACCAAGCACAAAACTAAGCCATAAGCTAACAAGGCCCACAAACTCAGTCATATAATGTATATATATTATTTATATTCACATATTCATAAACATAGATATATGTAGGAAAGCTATATATATAGGCACATACATATATATACATAGAGAGAGAGAGAAGGAGAGGTAAAAGAGTAAGTGAGTGTGTGTGTGACATGTGTGTGAAAGAATATGTGTTAATGTTCTCAGATTTAGTGATAGGTAGGTGTATGTGACATGGGATACATGGTGTCAAAGGGTATATGAATGCATGTGTGTAAAAAGTTATAGGTTAACTCAGTTTATATAAATGCATACATACATACTTACATTGCATACATGCATGCATACATATCATGTATACATATATATATATTGCATACATGCCTACATACATATCATATATGCATACTTGCATTCATTCATGCACCTATACATACATACATACATACATAGATCATACATACATATTTGAATACATTATATACTTCCATACATTATATTCATATATGCATGCTCTACATTATATTACATTAATTCCTGCATATATGCATACATATAATATGTGCATACAAACTCATATATTTAACTCAAAATATATGTGAATACATACATTACATTACCTTAACACATATATATATTATTTATTCATATCCCATATACATGCATACTTTAGTTCATGCATTATATCCATTCACATATCATTAAGTTGCATGTATATACTTATTTTTATTACATACATGTCATTCATGCACATTACATACTTACATGCATCTATATATTATATACATTGTATACAACATGTAAAAATAGAAGAGGAAAAAAGGAGGAAAAACTGAAATAGAAAGGAAAGGGAAGGAAAAATATAAAAAAAAAGAAAAATAGTGGACATATACATGCTTGCATCATATATTCTACATTACCATACATGCTATCATTATATATTGCATTACATTATGTATACATTATGCATTCATATCTATCATTACATGTATACCTTGCATTCGTATCTAGCATTCATTATATACTTTCATGCATATATTGTATATCATTCTTTCATTCATGCATTTATGTATAGCTTACATACATTAGATTGATTGCATTCCTACATGCTTTCTTTCAACCACATATATATATTAATGTAAAGAGGATACATATCATATATATATCATTTCATTCATCTGACATATCATGCATTATATACTCTACATTCATTTAATATCCATACTACATAGGCTCATAGGTTACACAAAATGCATATATCGTATAGTCACTCTTCTACTTAAAATCAATACTGTACTCATCTACTTAAAATCAATACTATACCAGTTGGGCCTTCACTAAATTCTAGGATTAAAGTATGTCGTAGCCCTTCGTGTTAGCTTTCCGAAACTTCAAACGGATCGTATTTTCGTGTCCGGAAGCTTCCGGAATTGCGAAAACACCGAAACATATTTGTTTTTCGGACAACTGACACTCAAATAGTTTTACAGAAAGTTCCAGAACGATCTTGGCTTATTAAAATATATATTTGTAAAGCTAACTTCGATACGATTCTTTTAAAAAAATGGAAGATAAATCGGAGTTCTAAGTAAAATTTATGTCATTTCTAAGTTACTTTGGTTAATAAAAACGTGGATGAATATTATGACGAATTTGAGTTGTTTTGGACAAAAGAAACACATGTAGGCCAAGATACTTGGATACCAACATAGGTATCCAAATGAAACTCATTCTAACCATCCTAACTAAGATCAATCCACTCTCTAACCATTCTAAAACCGAATTTAAATATCAATTTAAACTATTATCATACATACATACACATGGGGTATCCTAATTTGGGATCTATCAAGTAGGACACAAGGCACATATCTAAAATCCTCATGAGAGCTCCAAATGGCCTCAAATTTGAATATAAATGGGGTACATGCATGGGGGTGGATCCTATGGATTCAAAACTAACTAATATGTATAGGAAATCAATTTAGAGGATTTGTTTTACCTACTGGGAGTGGAATCCCAATGATACTCCCAAGGACACGACTCCAACACAAAGATCTTCCAAAAAGGACACTCCTCCTTGTACTTTGCTCCAAATCTTTGATAGCACCCTCCCTTAGTAGTATGAGAAGGTTGGATGGAAGTTTTGGTGGAGGGATGTAAGGATTTGGAGATCAAATCAAGGAGGTAAGCTCTCTAATTTGGAGAAGAACACTTTGTGAAGGAAAAGAGGCAATATGGAATGAAATGAAAGAAATGGAGGCTAACCTAACTATAGTGGCTACCCTTAAATAAATTAGGGTTAGGTTTTAGATGTATATGAGTGGCTATGGATTGTCCACCCAATTTCAAGTCCTCCTATTGGTTCAATTAGTCCTAAGGCATTATTTTTCACAAATATCCTAAGGAAAATATCTTACTACTATAATATCTAGATATTACTAACCTTGGCACTTAGTAGGAATGTTCTAACCATGATTCTAACCTCAAGACTAATCTAGATTAGGTTAAACTTATAGGTTAAGGCTTAACTAAAAGATTAGCACAATATTTAATTAATATAAAGTATAATTTCATAAAATTATCAAAATGACCAAAATACTCCTAGGCAAAAAAAGTTGTAATTAGTCATCCTAATCACATGACTAGGCTCCCTTGGTCATGGTTAGTCTCTAGGTTTAGCAAAACTAGGGTTTAACTAGTTAACCATCAAAATCATAATTCAACATTTTAAATTGATTAAAAATCACCAAAAATAACAATATGATTTAAATATCAATATTAAATGATTACAATTACAAAATTTCAAAATTATTCTCATTTCTGAAAAGTAGGTGTTACAGATAATAACTATAAAATTATTACTTATTTAAGTATTACATATATACATTAGTTTCTAAAATATTTATTTTACTGGGGGCTTGGTCTACAAGTTCGAAAGTTAGCAATAAACCCTAAAATATATGATTATAGATTTCTATAATATGTTGGAGAAGTTATTAGTCCTAAATAATTTTGTATATTTGACCAATATTTTGGCTATTAAATATATATATTTTTTATACTAAATTTTTAAATTGCCTAAAAATATTTTAATCAAAGTAAAATATTTTTCAATTTATCATATAATTTCAAGTAATTATATAATAATACATCATACTATTTTATTATATTGTTTAAACTAAAGTTATTACTTTGGTATCTTTCTATTAAAAATAGGTTCAAAACTATAAATTAAGTTTTCTAAGTACTATAAGGTACCTTCAATACAGTTTTACAAAAAAAATTCCTATTTTTGCCGTAAACTCATGATTTAGCCAAAAAATAATTATAATAAAATAATCTTTGATTTATTTTAAAGTTTTTTTAAAACATATTGGATAATAAAAATCTAGTTTCAAACTATAAACATTTTTTTACAAATTAGTATATGTATTATTCCACAAATTTTCTACGATTATCACCATTAATCACGACTGATCCCACATTCCTATTTCCTTGTGAATTTTGGACCCCTACGCATCGACCTCGGCTATTGGACAAACATGACTTGTCGGATCATCGTACCACACCAGGCGATACACCAGGCAAGATACCTTGTCATAATTTACTGTTTATAATTAGTCTGCATTTTATTTATTGCATATCACTGTGTATTTATTTCCAGTTTTTTTAGCTGTACCATTATTGCAGTTCCTGATTTACTGCCTGCTCAGTGATATTAGCTTTGCTATATTTATCTTTTGATCGCATGTGGACCTAGAGTTAGGAGACTACCATTAGGTTAGCACATCTACATAAACTTTGGCACAAAGATGGCACGATATGTGTGAGTTATGAGTAGCATATAGCCTCCGGACTTGCGTGTTGGCTGATCACTGATGCATATGGGACGTGCGTTCGGTATAACTATCAATAGATGCATGTTAGAAGACTTGACGGTTAGTAGTGTTACATGGTCATGGATGCGACTGGATAGGTGCATCTGGTGGGGAGAGCATTTCCTTGTCGTATGGGCTTCTATTACACATTTTCTTGTAACCCGAAAGCTCCGCTGGAGATACGGGTTTGATGACCCCCTCAGGTTGGCCACTGTTGTTTTTGAATATCATGCGCTTAGGTCACTGGTGCCCAAGTGGGGACTATACCAGATCCCATTTACAGCGAGGGCTCATGCGACGAATGGTCTATTATTAACTGCATGTTTACTTTAGTATGGTTAGATTACCTTAATAATGTCATGTCACTTACTTTTATTTGTGGCATCTTTTATATTCAGTATTTATATGGCATGTTGTTTATTGTATCTTGTTACGTCCCTCTGAGGACCTGGTGAATTCTTCAGGTGTGCGTTTGTGGGTTTCGCAGGTGCACTCTACATGGCCATGTGTATCTCTCTTCTTTCGAGGTAATTACACTTGGATCATCTTCGCATCGCTCGACAAAATTCCTTTATCGTATATTTCTCTCTTTCTAGTTGGTAGTGGATTTATCTCCGCCCAACAACTTGTAAATGATAATTCATGAGTTTATTATAAAAAAAATTCTCATTTATTTGTGGATGAGATTATTGTCATGGATTACTGCATTTTATAGCTTATGTATACATTCGAAGGTTCCATATATTGGAGTTACTTCGTATATATGCAGCTGGCTTGTCGACTTACTTAGTCCTAAGTATTTTGGGACTGGGGCATTACATGTTTTTGTGGTGCCCCATGCAGGTCATGTTTGCCGTTTCAGTTACATGACTATACTAAACGGGCCTGCAATATAGGATTAAAGTCTAGGATCTCATCCACCCGCTTGACCCTCTTTCTTGATTAAATTTTTTGAATCACTTGTTCAACTTCATTGATCTACATCTTGCTTGGGCTCTTCCTACCATAATCCTTATGTTCACATTTGATGGGAAGATGACTACACTAGTATATGCTCATAGGTCAACCACATGGCTAGAAGGATTACATTGACAACTAGTATGCATTGAGATCCTATTTGAGTTATAAAGATAGGAGGAACCATATTTTTCTAGGAGTATGAACTTATGGATTGGTTAATTCCAAGTTGAGTAGTAGCAACGTTAATAATTTCGAAGGATTTTTTTTGAACCATATTTGGATCTACAAAAGGATAGTGGAATCTATATACAATTGAGAAAGGAAATTGATTTGATTTTGAGTTTTAATCTTTGAAGGTCTTTGAAATATATTTATGGTTCATTTGATTATAGTAATTTTAAATTTAAATGCTGCTGTAAGATTTATGAGGGCGATTGATAAAGCTTGGTAAACTCCTAAGGTATTAAATTGGGTTCTATGATTCAAAATCAATAAGTTCGTGGAATTTTGAGTTGTAAGTTTGTAGTAATGATAGTAAAAAAAAAATTTGGTTCAATTGAGGATTATTTTAAATGTTTAACTCTTGTATGAATTACAGTTGTTAAACCTATTTCAAATTTTGATTTTAAGAAGGAGAAAGATATATAGATTTGATTTGTGGCACAATAAAAGTTTATTCAAGGTTGGTTAAAATTTTGAGAAATTTTAATTAATGACTTTGTTGCCACTAGATAAAGGGAAGTCTAGTTTATGATACATGTTTTGGAGGAAAAAAATATTAGTGTTATGATAAAGGTCATCTTAGGGTTGATTAATGAAATTTAAATTAATGAGTATGTTTGGCAGATATTTTAGTAGATTATTTTGAGAACTATATGGAGAAATTTTTTAGGAACTCAAATTTATAGATTTAAGATCTTATATTGATAGGCAACCAAGATAGATAAAAGTAGTCCACACTAGTTGCCATATCACCTGTGACCATGATAGTCATATATACATAAGTGTAGTTAGTCATCGACCAAACCACGTGATTATAACTTCATATTGACTTAATCGACCTTCCCTCCAACCTCAATCTATCATCGCGACCTTCTAAACCTTTTGACACTTATTTGAATCGTCTCATTAACCACACCATTATCTAGGGTACTATCTTCTCTCTAGAAGCTGTATCCCTAATTTATTTTACTTTGATCTACAAGAATCTAAATTATCTTTATTTCATGCTTTATCTCGGTCATTTATTTTGTGCGTTAATCATTATCTCATGAACTCCCACTTTCTATTTTATATCTTTTGGCGTCCTTTGCAGTGACTTTGATAATTGGAGCGTGATACTAGCTATTACCTTCCGAAAATTTCACATACAAGACCTAGACAAGCCCACCTTCATGTAATATATCACGTGCCACTAAAATACGTCTCCTTGTACTCAATTTTCATGATATGAATTTTGGGTCAAAAAGACTAGACTATAACCCCTACCGTGAAACCAATATACTTTTTAACTATAGATAAGACTCAACCTAGACTCAAAATTTTCAACCCAATACATGATTGTGATCTACTTAATTCCTTAAATGCTTAATCTTGTGTTTTATCTTGATCGCTTAACCATTGTCCTTTATTTTTCATTTACTTGGACGCATAACATCTTTTGCAATATTAGCAACCCTTACTTCTCTCCCTTCTAATTAAATTACTTCGCTCATATTCACTATGTTTCCTCCGTGGTTATGCAACCTTGTTCCTTGTGTGATTTCCTTGTGCGAATATGAAATTTGATCACGACACCTTTCTGTTATAAAGGAACCAGATTAGAAAACTCCATAGAAGAGATTAACGGCATAATAGTTAAAATAATTATGCGATAAATCATAAAGTAAGGAATGCGATATAGTGTTTTTGATCAAATAATATGATCAAGGGTAAATAGACTTCTCGGCTAACAAAGAGGGTATTGAGGTAATCAAATATTGAGTGTGGAATTTCTAAAGCTTTGTTGGTTTAAGAACCAAGTTTATATATAAAATTTATGGATGCAAATTTTTGATAAAGACATTGTTGGCGTTGCCTTCGATAACATATAGTGTTATGATGATATTAGTTTTCAAGGATAACCAATTGTCGAAGAAAGAAACCTTTATATTTTTGATGTATGGAGAATTAAGTTCTAAGATGATTATGAATATGAAGTTAAGATGAGTTTCATTTCTACCTTAAAAAAGATGAGATTGTTGAATTCAAATTTTTGAGAGAGACTAATAAATATTTTAGAAAATTTTCAATTATGATGATAGAAGATTGAGTTATGAAGGTATACTGTTAGTTTTTGTGATTTATCGAAGATTTAAGATGAACTTTTATTTTGGTACCCATGGATGTATTGTACATTGACCAATAAATACAAATTTGTAGTAAGAAGATTTTTATAACATCCCAGTCCCAAAATACGTAGGACTAGGAACGTAGACATGCTAGCCGTATAATAAATATATGTAAGCTGTAAAATGCAGTAGAACCATAACTAATCTCATCCACACAAAATAAAGGAATAAAACATATCATAAAATGATAATGAATTGTCCTGATATAATATGTTGGGCGGAGACAAATCTACTACCAACAAGTAAAGGAAAAGTACATGAGTAAAGAAATGAATTTAGCGAGCGAAGCGAAGACGACCCAAGTGCAATAATCCTCGAAGAAATAGCGATGAACACGGCTAGAGCTAGAACACCTACGAAAGACAATAGCACACACCTAGCGAGATAACCAGGTCCTCAGAGGGACGTAAAAAGACACATAATATCATGCCATATAAACTGAATAAATATTGCTCAAATAAATAAGTCAATTGAATTATAACATGATCCAACACACACCTATTGAACGAGCACAACCAAACAAGGACAGGAGATAGTAAACTAATTCACGGTGACGTATCTTTCCATGCTATGAATCCAATATGGTATCCGGATCCCAATAAGGTTCAATACCTTCTCATCGAAGTAGTAAGTCACACCTACAACCAAACAAGGACAAGATGTGACGAACTAATCCGCAACAAGTTATTGTTCCAAGCTACAGTCAGACACAAGTACCCAAACCAAAAGTTCTCTTACCTAACGGATAAAGGTGCATATCCATTCTAAGTGAAATGTAGTTAAGAACAATCCATCCTATACATGGGCCCTGGCTAAATAGGATCAGCGTAGTCCCCACTTGGGCACCAGAGGCCCCATCAGTAAGAGCATAACGTTCCGCAGAATGTCAGTGGCCGTCAGTAATCATGGGTAATCTGACCTGCATCTCCGACGGAGCTCACGAGTCACAAAAGAGAAAGTACATCGAAGCCCATACGCTAAGGAATTGTCCTTCCCATCCAATGCCTACTATGTTGTATCCACAACAGAAAACCTCTATAACCGCTAAGTCAAACTAGCATGCAACCTCTATTAGCGGTTATTCCTATCGTACGGCTTGTACATACTGGTGGCCAGCCAATCACGCACGTCTATGTTCTACATGCGACACACAACTTCGTGGTACGACATGTCAAGGCCAATGAATGCAACACACAAGGTGGTCCCTTAAATCTAGGTTTAATGCGTAAGAAAAATAATACATAGCAGAAAATATAAATGAACAGTAAGTTCTAACAGGTTATGCCATGTATCACAGTTTATTTTGCATAAAGAAAATAAATAATGCATAAAATATGAGCTGAAATAAATAAATAGCAAATGGCAAGGTGTCTTGCCTGGTAGGACGCTTGGTGTACTACAATAATCACGGTGGCATGAACTGCGACTTTGATGCAATAACTATGCAAGATGACCTCGAGTGGTGGCATGGATAGTTCCATTGGGTCCAGAAGGGTCAATTTAGTTAGGGTCGATAGGAGGAAGGACAGAATTGGCTGGAGGATAGGAGTAATGGGCTTAAGTCACGGACAGTAGGATTTGGATAAATAATATATACGATTTTAGAAAACTATTTATAATCCTTGAAAATTATATTTTATTAGAAAAAAATACTTTTTAGGTAATTACTTAAAATCCAGAATCAAAATAATGTTTTAGGTAGAAGCCATACTTATACTTAGTCAAAAAATAGTTTTTAGATAAATATTAAAATATAAAGGATATTATTTTAACTGAAAACTCTAAGTTTGTAAAAATACAATTTTAGGTAGAAATCTATATTTTTACTAGTCGAAAAAATATATATTTGAAAAGACTAGAAAAATTATTGTATATATGACATTTTTAGACAATATAAAATCAAGAGAAGTGTTTTAGGGCTAAAATAATTTTTAGGTCGACAGTATATTTAAAGTATCATGTAGTAATAATATATAATCCTTCAAAGTCAAACAATACTTTAAATCAAAATAAAAGAAAAAAAAATATTTAGATTGTTTTTATAAAACAAAGTTATTTTTATACAATTGATACATGGTATTAGAATTACTACTAATCAACATTTAATAATAAACAATAATAATAGTGATAATAATAATATCAGTAATCATAATAATAATAACAATAATAATAATAAGTATAATAATAATAATATAATAGAAATTGATGTACTAATAATAATAATAAATGATAATAATAATAATCATATAAATATAATAATAAAGAATAAATAAGTAATAAAAATAAAATAAAAAAATGAATACAAAACTTAAGAAACAGCTTTTCTCTTTTCGAGAGAACAGCCAGCAACCAAAAAGTAAGAAGAGAGAGAGGGAATTGGAGAGAGGGAATACTCGGTGAGGGAGAGAAAGAGAGGGGCGGAGAGAGCGGAGCGGTCGTCGCCGGGCTTAGCGCGTCCAGGCGCTGGCCGCGTAGGAGCGGATGCGCGGGCGGCGGAGGAACGGGGAGAAAGGGGAGGAGCGGTGGAGGCGGAGGAAAGTGGAGGAGCGGCGGAGGCGGGGGCGCCGGCGTTCGGGGGGGCGCTGGTCGACGGAGGAAAGGAGAGGAGCGGCGGAGGCAGGGGTTCAGTGATCGGAGGGTTTCGGTGGTCGGGGCTTAGCCGAGGACGCGGGCGGAGGATGGGCAACGGGTCGCCTGGTCCGGTCGGCCGGTGGGTGGATTGGAGCTCGCCGGACATGGCGGATGCTGTGAGCGTTGGAAAGAGCACGCCGATGACCGGCTGTTCTAGAGGTGGTCGAGGCGCCACTGGGAACTGTCCAGGCGGGTTTGGCTAGAGAGAGGCGCTGCGCTGGAGGCGGAGCTCTGGTCGGCGGCGAGGTGCATTTAGGGTTAAGGTTTTTGCGTTTTGGGGTTTTTCCTTGTCTTTAGTTTGGTGGTGATTTTTGGTGGGGTGGCGGTGGTCGGCCTAACCGGTCGGGTGGCTGGGACGATAGGGATTGTCGGAGGTATTCGTGTTGGGTGGTCGGAGTTGGCGTATTGACGACCACGGATTGTGGTGGTGGTGGAGTAGTAGAGTCAGAGTTTTCGGGGCCGCCGGCGTCGAACGCTGGTGACGGTGGTGGTCTGTGGTCAGGATGGTTTGGTCGAATGGGTTGATGTCCGGGTAGCTGGCCAGGAATCGGGTGGTCGACAACATGGTGGAAGACGGAAAGGGACGGCTGTTGAAGGAGGCAAGGGGATCGGGATGACGACGTCGGGTCGAACAGCGTGGCTGCGGGACACATAAATTGTAGGATTTTGCTATGTCGGGGTTGTCCGGCACGAGAGAATAATATAAATATAAAATTGGAATAAGATTATGGACGGGGAACACGGACACGATGCACGCACGTTTGGTTGTGGAATTTGGAAGAATAATTATGGAGAAATAATGGAGGAGTACCTGCCTATTTATAGGATGTGGAAATTCCCAATTGGATAAGAACTAGGAATATTTAAAACCCAATTAGATAACTCACAACTTAATTTAAAATCAATCAAATCTAAATCCAAATACAAATCCAATTTAAATTTAATTAAATGCTATCTTTTATTTTAAAATCAATGAAGATAAATCAAATTCCAAATATAGATATTAATTTACTAATAAAAACATATCCATAAATCAAATCAAGATTTAAATTGCTACAATAATTTCAAAATATGTTTCCTAAAAATACTATAATAATAATTTTGAAAATACATTATTAATTAGAAATAAACTCAATAAAATATTTATGAAATATATATGTAAGCACAAATAATGCATACATGATTATGCTTTTCCTAGTATACAATAAAATATTATTTATGATTAATAACTGAAACAAAAGGCTTTTCATAGCAAGAATAATAATTATATATAATATTTTGAAAGTGTATAATAAAATAGAAAAAATGTTTTTCTAAAATATGTACGCTTGCACATATTCGCACTCGACGAGCAAGAAAAATAAAATTTTGTGCGCGACGTACAATACGACTATGCGACATACAACACAAAATTTTAAATCAGTACCAAATTTAATTAAAAAAGTAGAAATTTAGGGGTTTTACATCCTACCCAACTTAAAAGAATTTCGTCCTCGAAATTAAGAATTAGCACGGGGTGAGAAGACACAAGGGGGGTATCGATGGGAAACAAACAATGACAATGTTTCAACAAAATCATGTCGTAAGAAATCGCGATCTAGATCATAGAAAAATAATACGGTATGGTCATAATCGGTAGGAAGGCTAGAGGAAGTTCTAGTATAATGTCTTCGTCCTTCTAAAATAGGTGAAGGCGAAAGCAATAAGGAGTTTCAAAAGACGATATTAACGAGTACGAATACGTGGTTCAAGGACGACCGAAAAAAAAATTCAAAAGGAGTTGCCAAGGCAGTCGCGGATGGGACTCTAGAGGACAATTTAGCTATATCCCCATCCACGTAGAACGATAGATAAAAGTGAACCAAAGTGAACTTGGTTGATCAGACCATTATGCACTGGTTCTGATTAGACAATATGCTAGTGAGCGCTCAATAGCATATGTCATGAACAAACTCGATAAATGGATGAGTTTGCGAAACTAGATTATAGCAGCAACATTAGTCAAGGTGGTAAAAATATAGGCACGGGATTAAGATTGAAATAAAGAACAAATATGAATAGTCTAAGAGTCATAAGGATCTAAGTCTTGTTTATTCCTATACCATTATTCTATGGTTTTATTGACCAAGGCTTTGGTTGACCAAATAGGTTAAATTCTTCTAGTCTCTATGGTCTAGATAATACTATTTGTATTCCCTTAATGGTCAAAGGTGTGTCAGGTCGTGGGGTATTCTACCCAACTTAAATAATTAAGCTAAGGGTGTTTGGGACATCTAACTAGTAGGGTCAATCTCTAGCAAGCACGAATGGAAGATAAGAATAATGATAGGAGGAATCAAACAAGATGCAGTCGATGAGTCGAACGATAGTTCAGATATAGAATCGAGGAAAGAGGTCAAGTATGTGGATGAGATCTGAGACTTCTAATCCTATTCGCAGGCTTGCTTGGTATGGTAAAGTAACCAAACAATTTATCTTGACCTGCATGGGCCACCATAAAAACATGTAACGTCCCAGTCCCAAAATACGTAGAACTAGGAACGTAGACATGCCAGCCGTATAATAAATATACGTAAGCTGTAAAATGCAGTAGAACCATAACTAATCTCATCCACACAAAATAAAGGAATAAAAGATATCATAAATGATAATAAATTGTCTTGATACAATATGTTGGGCGGAGACAAATCCACTACCAACAAGTAAAGGAAAAGTACATGGGTAAAGAAATGAATTTGGCGAGCGAAGCGAAGACGACCCAAGTGCAATCATCCTCGAAGAAATAGCGATGAACACGGTTAGAGCTAGAACACCTACGAAAGACAATAGCACACACCTGGTGAGATAACCAGGTCCTCAGAGGGACGTAATAAGACACATAATATCATGCCATATAAACTGAATAAATATTGCTCAAATAAATAAGTCAATTAAATTATAACATGGTCCAATACACACCTATTGAACGAGCGTACCATCCTCCAAACCAAACAAGGACAGGAGATGGTAAACTAATTCATGGTGACATATCTTTCCATACTATGAATCCAATATGGTATCTGGACCCCAACAAGGTTCAATACCTTCTCATCGAAGTAGTAAGTCATACCTACAACCAAACAAGGATAAGATGTGACGAAATAATCTGCGACAAGTTATTGTTCCAAGCCACGGTCAGACACAACTACCCAAACCAAAAGTACTCGTACCTAACGGATAAAGGTGCCTATCCATTCTAAGTGAAATGTAGTTAAGAACAATCCTTCCTACGTATGGGCCCTGGCTAAATAGGATCGGCGTAGTCCCTACTTGGGCACCAGAGGCCCCATCAGTAAGAGCATAACGTTCCGCAGAACGTTAGTGACCGTCAGTAATCATGCATATCTGACCCCCGTCTCCGGCGGAGCTCACGGGTTACAAAAGGGAAAGTGCATCAAAGCCCATGCGCTAAGGAATTGTCATCCCCGCCCAATGCCTACTATGTTGTATCCACAATAGAAAACCTCTATAACCGTTAAGTCAAACTAGCATGCAACCTCTATTAGCGGTTATTCCTATCGTACGGTTTGTACGTACTGGTAGCCATCCACTCACGCACGTCCGTATTCTATATGCGACACACAACTTCGTGGTATGACATGTCAAGGCCAATGAATGCAACACACAAGGTGGTCCCTTAAATCTAGGTTTAATGTGTAAGAAAAATAATACATAGCAAAAAATATAAATGAACAGTAAGTTCTAACAGGTTATGCCATGTATCACAGTTTATTTTACATAAAAAAAAATAATGCATAAAATATGAGCTAAAATAAAAAACAGCAAATGGCAAGGTGTCTTGCCTGGTAGGACGCCTGGTGTACTATAATAATCACGGTTGCACGAACTGCGACTTTGGTGCAACAACTATGCAAGGTGACCTCGAGTGGTGGCATGGATAGTTCCATTGGGTCCAGAAGGGTCAATTTAGTTACGGTCGATAGGAGGAAGGACAGAATTGGCAGGAGGATAGGAGTAATGGGTTTAAGTCACAGACAGTAGGATTTGGATAAATAATATATATGATTTTAGAAAACTATTTAGAATCCTTGAAAATTATATTTTATTAGAAAAAAAAACTTTTTAGGTAATTACTTAAAATCCAGAGTCAAAATAATATTTTATGTAGAAGCCATACTTATACTTAGTCAAAAATAGTTTTTAGATAAATATTAAAATATAAAGGATATCATTTTAACTGAAAACTCTAAGTTTGTAAAAATACAATTTTAGGTAGAAATTTATATTTTTACTAGTCGAAAATATATATATATTTGAAAAGACTAGAAAAATTATTGTATATATGATATTTTTAGACAATATAAAATCTAGAGAAGTGTTTTAGGGCTAAAATAATTTTTAGGTCGACAGTATATGTAAAGTATCATGTAGTAATAATATAAAATCCTTCTAAGTCAAATAATGCTTTAAATCAAAATAAAAGAAAAAAAATATTTAGATTGTTTTTATAAAACAAAGTTATTTTTATACCATTGATACATGGTATTAGAATTACTACTAATCAACATTTAACAATAAACAATAATAATAGTGATTATAATAATATCAGTAATCATAATAATAATAATAACAATAATAATAATAATTATAATTGTAATAATATAATAGAAATTGATGTACTAATAATAATAATGAATGATAATAATAATAATCATATGAATATAATAATAAAGAATAAATAAGTAATAAAAAATAAATACAAAACTTAAGAAACAGCTGTTCTCTTTTTGATAGAACAGCCAGCAACCAAAAAGTAAGAAGAGAGAGGGAATTGGAGAGAGGGTATACTCGGTGAGGGAGAGAAAGAGAAGGGCGGAGAGAGCGGAGCGGTCGTCGCCGGGCTTGGCGCGTCAAGGCGCTGGCCGCGGAGGAGCGGTTGTGCGAGCGGTAGAGGAACGGGGAGAGAGACCGAGAGGGTTAGTCGCGACGCCGGCGTTCTGGGGCGGCGCTGGTCGACGGAGGAAAGGGGAGGTGCGGCGGAGGCGGGGGTTCGGTGATCGAAGGGTTTCGGTGGCCGGGGCTTAGCCGAGGACACGGGCGGAGGATGGGCGACGGGTCGTCGGGTCCTATCGGCCAGTGGGTGGATGGGAGCTCGCCGGACATGGCGGACGCTGTCAGCGGCGGAAGGAGAACACCGACGACGGGCTGTTCCGGAGAAGGTCGAGGTGCCACTGGTAACGGTCCAGGCAGGTTCGGCTGGAGAGAGGCGCTGCGCTGGAGGTTGAGCTCCGGTCAGCGGCGAGGTAAGTTTTAGGGTTAGGGTTTTTGTGTTTTGGGGTTTTTCCTTGTCTTTGGTTTGGTGGTGATTTTTGATGGGGTGGCGGTGGTCGGCCAAACCGGTCGGATGGCTGGGACGATGGGGATTGTTGGAGGTGTTCGTGATGGGTGGCCGGAGTTGGCGTGGTGATGACTACGGATTGTGGTGGTGGTGGTGGAGTAGTGGAGTCAGAGTTTTTGGGGTCGTCGACGTCGAACGCTGGTGACGGTGGTGGTCAGTGGTCAGGATGGTTTGGTCGAATGGGTTGATGGCCGGGTAGCTGGCCAGGAATCGGGTGGTCAACAACAGGATGGAAGATGGGAAGGGGCGGCTATTGAAGGAGGCAAGGGGATCGGGATGACGACGTCGGGTCGAACAACGTAGCTGCAGGACACATAAATTGTAGGATTTGGCTATGTCGGGGTTGGCCGGCACGAGAGAAGAATGTAAATATAAAATTGGAATAAGATTATGGACGGGGAACACGGACACGATGCACGCACGTTTGGTTGTGGAATTTGGAAGAATAATTGTGGAGAAATAATGGAGGAGTACCTGCCTATTTATAGGATGTGGAAATTCCCAATTGGATAAGAACTAGGAATATTTAAAAGCCAATTAGATAACTCACAACTTAATTTAAAATCAATCAAATCCAAATACAAATACAAATCCAATTTAAATTTAATTAAATTATATCTTTTATTTTAAAATCAATTAAGATAAATCAAATTCCAAATATAGATATTAATTTACTATTTAAAACATATCCATAAATCAAATCAAGATTTAAATTGCTACAATAATTTCAAAATATGTTTCCTAAAAATACTATAATAATAATTTTGAAAATACATTATTAATTAGAAATAAACTTAATAAAATATTTATGAAATATATATATATATGTAAGCACAAATAATGCATACATGATTATGCTTTTCCTAGTATACAATAAAATATTATTTATGATTAATAACTGCTAAAAACAAAAGGCTTTTTATAGCAAGAATAATAATTATATACAATATTTTGAAAGTGTATAATGAAATAGAAAAAATGTTTTTCTAAAATATGTACGCTCGCACATATTCGCACTCGACGAGCAAGAAAAATAAAATTTCGTGCGCGACGTACAATACGACTATGCGACGTACAATACAAAATTTTAAATCAGTACCAAATTTAATTAAAAAAGTAGAAATTTAGGGGTTTTACAATTTTAACTTTTACTTGGGCCAAATTGGTTGAAGATTTTGGAATTTTAATTTTAGAGAAAATTATAACTTGGGAAGATATATATAAGTGAGCTAGTATAATGAAGATTATGGAATTCAAAATTTCAGACTATTTAAAATTCTATGACGAGATAGAGGAAGTTAGAGTACATTTATAATCATATTTGTTTTTGTTAAATTTTTAAGGGGACGTGGAACGAAAGTAATTTTTTGGAAAGAAGGATTTATGATAAAAAAGATTACATGAATATTGATGATATCAAAGGATTAAGGAGTTTATTACCTACTTATGAGGTTGCCATTTTATAAGGTTAATGTTAGGTTTGATCGAGCTTAGTCATTGATTGGTTGTCATATACATGATCTTAATCTAAACTGAAACCATCCAAAAAAATTCTGTTCTAGTCGATCAAATGACATATTGCCATTGAAATGTCGCTTGCCTCCATGTCAAATATTTTGTTTGCATTCTCGTCCCAAGAAGATCTCGTACATCTATTCGAATAAACTCTTTCCCTCCTTTCGCCCTACCTACCCTAATTACTCCTAAATTTCGAGGACGAAATTCTTTTAAGTTGGGTAGGATGTAAATTCTCTAAATTTCTAATACATTTTTTAAATTAATTTGGAATTAATTTTCGTATTTGTACATCGCATAGGAGTTCGCATTTGCCGTATTTTACGTAGCGTGCGAGAGTGCATTTCGTAATTTTCTCGTTGAGCGCAAATATGTGTGAAGTACATATTGTAAGATATTAAGAGATTTATTTTAGTTTTCCAAAATAATACGTGATAAATATTTTAATTACTTAAAGTTGTAAAAATGTCACATTGAGAATTGCCATGTTTTAAAAAGATTATTTATCTTAATATATATAGTCATTTGGAAAATCATGCAAGGTAAATTTCTGCCTATTAGTAACCCCTTTTATTTATTTATAAAAGATAATTTAAATATATAAATATATAATTGTATTTTCAAAATTAATTATATTATATTTTATTATATATATGAAAATGATATTTAAATTTGTTTAAGTGAATATTTGATTAAATATGATAATCTAACTTACAAGGGTTTTTTTTTTTAAATAAAGGTTTTATCTGGATTTAAATTGATTTGATATTGGGTTATTTTTAAATCGATTGAACTAATAGAGAAATATCCATTGGAGGATTAAATCCACCCAAATCCTTATCTAATTAGGAGCTTTCCACCTCATATAAAAGGAGAGGTCCTCTTGCACTTCTCTATACTCCCCTTCCCAGGATTCCATAACCAAACTTGTGTATTGTGTCTGTGTCGTGTCCTCCTTCCCATCCACTAATTTCCTTCTAATACAAATGCAAGAATCGCTTCGTATCCAACAACCCGGACATTGACCCTTCTTGTGTCACGTAGGACACATCGACACATCCACAACAAATTCCTAATCCCTGAGTCTGGTCATCAACCCGATCACCCCCACTTCTTTTCTGTCTCGCCATCATCTCCTACTTCAGGCCGACATCGTGACCTCTGCCACTGCCACCACCATGGCTCCAACCCTTACCCCAAGGATCACCACCAACAGCATCTATCGCCTTCGCCAGGACCCCGTCATCCACATCCCTCCATAAACACGCCGACCACCGCCCCAACATAATTTTTTTCGGCCAGCCTACAGTAATTCGTAACACCAACACTATCATCTATGAAACGAAGGAAGAGGGGAACCCTAACCTAACCTCCAGCCTCCGCCTAGGTTCCCCGACCGTCGTCGCGTGCTGGCGAGCCGCCGCCGGCGTTGGGCAGCGCCGACTCATGTTCTCCTCACAACCTGGGCGTGCTTCGCCGTCCGTCCGTCGAAGTAGCGTCGAATCCGCCGCCGGATCCGCTACCGCATCGCCCGCTCATATGCCCTCCGTCAAGCTTTCGACCACCGGATGATGAGCCTCTTCTCCTCTCCCGA
>JANAVB010016486.1:0-27172 GCA_029216955.1 Iris pallida
TGGCGCAGAGATTAGACTTGGCGGCAGGGACGGCTCCTCCACTTTAACTTCTGTAGATGAAGCAGGTGTACGGCTCGGAGGCACGGTCGTTCCTTCATCTTATTTGCCACCAGGGCAGGTGTGGTAGGACTTGGCAGCGGAGCCAGCCTCTCTTCTCGCTTCCTGTTACTAGCGAAGACATAGGACTCGGCAGCAAAAATTGGTTCCTTATATTGTCAGGGGATGACTAGGCAAACAACCATCCTTCAGCTGCCACATACCCGTAGTCACCACTCACTGTTAGTTTTTCTCATAACCCTAGCAGTGTCGTCTGGTACATCACTCGGTGGAGGTAAGTCCCAATCCTCCTTTGAGTGAACCTGAGAGGAACCTTCATATCCTTCCTCTTTAGGTTGGCATCGGCTTCTTCACCCTCTACTCGGTTCCATAGTCGATTTATTCGTACACTGCGAAGGTACCGCTGGATGCGTATCTGCAAACCAAACTGGATTATTACTGCTATTAAAATATACAAATCAAACATAAACAAAATTACATAAGACGCTCGTCGAAGGTGGGTCAACATTCAATGATGCCAGTAGATCGCGTAAGTCATCCTCCGCTAATCAAAAGAGGAGGGAGTATAGACTCAGACAGCGACGTCTTGGTCCGCCTCACCCGAAGACTCCACAATAGGAGGGATACGCTTTTCGGAAGAGTTAGCGACTTCCTTCTCGAAAGACTCGTCCAAGTATCGCTTTGAAGACCTGGACTTCTTCTTCTTTGCACTCTACAAACAAAAGAAACGCAGAGACGAGAATAAAAACCATTTTTATTCATTAGAACGGATAATAAATCTAATTACCTTTACGGGAGTAGACACTTTTGGTCTCCGGCAAAACAATCGTGGCTCCCGACTTGGATGCCGAGACCTTCCTCGGCCTTTTTGGCACAGAGGGACCTGCCTTCGTTGAAGCGCACCTCTTCAGCTGAGTATCCGCAGGCTCCTATCGCAGCTCCTCTGCCCTTACCATAGGGCAGCCATCGGTACTGGAGCATCCGACGGGCGATACAGGGCTCTCATGATCATGGCATCAGATGCCTCGAGCTGGGTCCCGACGATAAAGCTCGTCTCCCTATGATAGCCGGAAGAGAGGATGTTGTCGAACAATAAGCTTGACGGTGGACTACAAAACATGTAGCTTGGGATTTAGAAGTGGGGCTGTGAAACGTACCCCTGTACACCCAGCGTTATAATACTGCCAAGCCTGGGCCCTATCCAGTAAGCTCCTAATGTGCCCCAAGCACGTGCTCGGATTGTCCAATATCAGCTGGATATAGCCTAATTGACGGGCAAAATGACTTGGTAGATACGGCTCCAGGAAGCAGTGGTCATGTTCCGATACATCAAGTGAGTGGGTCATGAGTGGGTCAGATGCATTGTAGCCAACGCAACCCCTATGCCGTATCCTCCAACTCCTCGTCGACGTCAAAGCCTAAAAAAATAGGCCAACCATAGAAATGTCCCATCCTTGAATTGGGACAAAACCTTTCAACAAACAGGGACGCAAGTATGCAGCCGCTTCCTTTTAGTAGCGACGGATAAGGGCGTCACCCGCAACATGCCCCTCTTCTATACCAGGGCTCATCACATTGGGGTAATATGGTATCAACCAACCGTAAAATAGTGGTAGGACAGCTCCACTCGAGGAAAATTCTTATTTTTCCCTTCATAGCTAGGATCTTCTCCGCAAACTCTCATAAACCCCGCTGCAAGTTGCACACCATCGCAGGGAGCAGAGCCAAACGATGGCCGAATACCAGTTTTACAGCCGACAGGATAAGGTTCCTGGTTACCCTCTCTACGGTGCCTGATCCTCCAGGGAACACATAGTCCCTGGGCTAATCATTAGATAGGCAGCTAGCACAGCCTTCAGGGACATTCTGTGCACAGAGTGCCAGAAATAACTGTAAATATTATCGGCTGGCTCCATGCTTCATGCATGGAACTCTGAGGGTGGTGAAACAAACCTTCTTTGGGTCTTATTTTGCTGGATAAAGACATAATCCCTCTAAACCATCACATGGGGGATGCCTTGGTCTTATCTTTCGTTGATTCGCCTGATGGTGGCACAAAAATTCTTTATATACCGCCATCATTTGTGAATTCTTTGCCTCCAAGGTGAAGAGCTCCTCATTTGTTAGAAAATACACCTCATATGGCTCAGTCCCTCAAGGGAGTTTCGAGACTTCGAACATCTCATGGAGTGCCAATCTCAGCTCCCCTACGAGTGTATAAAATGTCCTGGTATGAGTATTATACAGCTCCAAGAGGGCCAAGAACAAAGGACGGTTTATCTCCATGCCAGCCTTGGTAGCCCATATGGCAGAATCCAAACCAAGATCCTTGAGTTCGTCCTTGTACTTCGTCAATATCCACAAGGTCAGATCGTCCCATTTTCGTACGTGATGACACCAACCTTCAACCCAAAATTTCCCCTTCGGGTACGTAATCTTGGCCACCAGCATATGATTGGCAAAGGTCAAGGCACCAAAAGCAAAGGTATGGTTGGGAATGTCACTTAGTATGCTTCTGGGAGTAAAACTCGCAGTGTCTAAGACGGCCCACCTTGCGTGAAGGTAATGATGTCTTTTTAATTAGAATAGAGTCAATTTTGAAAGTCCCCAAAATTATCCTCTCTGGCATGGGGTAAGGTCCCAATCCATCCTTCTCTTCGAGGTTAAGAAAGTGAAGAAGATCAACGGTAGCTGACATTCGGTCATCGTTACATACATATGAAGACCCTTCACCTCAAAGAACCAATCTTCCTTGATCTTTAAGAGCTTTGCTTCATAAGAAGCTAGTCTATCCCCAAAAAAAATTGGGGCTTCAAGAATGTTTAGTGGCACTCCCAATAACACGGATCAGACCCCTCTCCATCATGGCCTGAAGGAAAGAAGGAGGCTGGCCCTTGATCAATGCCATCCTCTTCGGTGCCTGGTCCAGCATAATCACAGCCTTTGCAGGATTGACAACTTCTACGATAAAATCTAGACCCATCTGGCAAAGGGAGTAGTCGAACAGAATCTCATCCAAGTGAGGCAAAGTCATAGACAATACAAAAAGACAAAAGAAAACAAAAGTTAGCAAAACAATCTTTTTGAAGAAAGATAAAAAGATATGCGCAGCCTGGCGTCAGTGCATCTGAAGTTATACACATCAACGAAGGCCAACGCCTCGGCGCATATCCATATAGAAGCACGAAAAATATGGGGTTCATGCGGATCACAACTGACTGCGTGAGTACTTTGGGACAATTGGTCTGCATAAAGAAGAGCCGCATGACAGACTCGGTATGCCCCCTGCGGCCCATCTTTACTATCTCGCAACCAGACTGATTTGAGCCGCAGAAAGAATAGTTACTTATGCGGCTAAGCTGATCAACCCTTCTGATAAAGCTGACAAACTCTGTTAAAATTGACAAAACTGATAGCTCTGACCGCTCTAACACTCTGAAAAAAAGATAAGACGTGATCAGACAAAATGTCATGTCACCAGACTGGACCTAGTCATGCGCTAGAAGGACTGCGACCCGAGCCGCATGAATCTTATGCAACTCAATCAACGCGCTTTCATCGGCCAAGGGCGACTGTAACTTGAGCCACATGAGCTTTATGCGGTCCAGAATATCGAATCTATGCGGCTCAAAACGTCTCCAAGCTACATGCGGACTAAGGGAGACTGTGACTTAAGCCGTATGAGTCTTATGCGGCCTAGAATGGCCGAACACTGAAAGAACTATGCGGCTCAAAATGACTCAAGCAGACTGATCCTATCCTATAGGACACATGGCAGGCTGACCAAGTCTCAAACACCCAGATTTGTTGCAACAAAATCTTAACAAGTCACCAGCTGGTGGTCAAAGACGGGTCTTGGTGTGCTGTTGTACCTACGTGGACTCGTGGCCATCTATGCGGCTCAAGATATATCACTATAAATAGCAGGGTACCACACCCATGCAAAAGGCTGGCAACCTTCGAAGGGCAGTTTCTTCAAAAGCAAGGATCGTGTCAGATAGTCCAAGGAGTAAGGCAGAGTTACTACACTTTTCCGAACCTCTATCGTCACCTACAGAATCAAAACAAAACAATTGTACTTAGATTGTTTCCTAGGATTTCTTTGTAGGCTTTCTCTTGTACAAGCGAGTTTACAATCAA
Organism: Iris pallida; assembly: GCA_029216955.1. Lineage (NCBI taxonomy): Eukaryota > Viridiplantae > Streptophyta > Magnoliopsida > Asparagales > Iridaceae > Iris > Iris pallida. The sequence continues at coordinate 4,198 of JANAVB010016486.1, forward strand.
GTTTAATTCCTCTGTAATTATTATTTTTGATATTTAATGGCAAACAATCCAGAACCGATGTCCATGCGCGTTAGCTAAATTATACCTCATCACATCTTCAGGACCAAAGTCCATACGCGTTGGTAATATAAAAGTTGCAGCGTATCTCCAAGACCGAAGTCAATGTGCGTCAACAAGATAAAGCTTCGGCGCATCTTCAGGACCAAAGTCTATGTGCATCAATAAGTGAAGCTTAGGCGCATCTCCAAGGTGTAGCTCTATGAGCCACACCCATGTGCTTTAGCAGAATGGTTGGTGCATGTTCCAGATGGTTGCCCATCAATGTGCTCAAACCGTGTGCAAAGTGTCTGTGTGTTCGAGAAGTTGACGATGGCGGCCACCAACCTATCACTTCCTTATGAACGTCAAGGTGAATCGTGTCGTCGACTATAGGTTTGTCGGAGGTGTCTTCAGCAGGCTTCTGGCCCTTGTCCTTGCTGGTAGCAACGGTACATGGAGCTTAGGGGGCTATCATGAAGAAAAGTTAGGGTTTCGAAGGAGAAAAATCTAAGAACAAAAGCTTGAGAAATGTAACGCCCCAGTCCCAAAATACTTTGGAATAGATATGTATCATGCCAGCTGTATACATATGAGTAAATACACGACTCGTACATATACATAAGCTGTAAATGTAGAAAGCTAAGACACTAAATCGCATCCACAAAGATAAATAATAATAGAAAGCAACTTTGAGTTTGTCATGTGCACAATAGTTGGGCGAAGACAAAGTCCACTACCAACCAAATTAAATATGGAAAAATTATACAAGGAAAGAATTTAGCAAGCGAGAGCAAGTGATGAGTCCAAGAGCATTCATCACGGAGGAAGGAATGGCCTTAGCTAGAGCACCTGCAGGAAATCAAAAAAATACACACCTGGATAGATCACCAGGTCCTCAGAGGGATGTAACAAGACACATAATATCATGCCAATAAACTGAATAATAAAGCTCAACAGAAAAGTTTGCATGAGTAAAGGTTCCTAATCATTCTATGTGGAATGCCACTTTAGAGGACAACGTTCTATGCAGGGGCTGTAACGAATTCATGCAAGCAAGTAATAAAGAGTGGCCGTCAAGTAGCGCTCATACGAGATGCTATCGGCCTTGGGTAGAAGGTAGTGCACATAAGAGTCACCCTCGGCCCAAAATGTGTGTAAAAATAAATGTAGCCCCTACGCTAATAACTGTCCCCTCCCCCCAATGATACTATACATGGGTCGACTCTACGACACTGTTTAATCCTTAATAACTGCCAAGTCTTCTACACAAATCTATTAGCAGTTTATTTTCCTAACGCACGGCCTGTACGCACCAATGATCAGTCAGCACGCAAGTCCGCATCTACATACGACTCACAACTCACACCACAACCCGTGGCACATCGTGACAGTTTATGAGATGTACTAAACATACGGTGGTCCCTTAACTCTAAGCCAATTGCATAAAGTATAATAATTTGTATCTATATATAGTTTTGACAGAACAACATAAAGAAAAAGCATGCATGATTTTGAGCAAGAAATTAAACAGTAAAGGCAAGGTATCTTGTCTGGTGTTGTGCCTGATGTGGTGCAATGATCCAACAAGTCCTCTTTGATCCAATAGCGGTATCGATGTGTAAGGGTCCAAAATTCATGAGAAGTAGAAACGCACAATCAGTCGAGATCAATGATGATAATCGAGGGGAGTTTGTGGAAAAAATTACTCATAATACTTTTTAGAAAATATTTATACGATTTTTGAAACTAGTTGTTATTGGTCTAAAATATACTTTCGCAAATATCTGTAAAGCTAGAAATCCGTATATAAATTTGGTAACTACTTATTTAGAAAAATATATAAAAAATCATAATCTAGAAAAATTATCTGTGGTCAAAACTATAATTTTATTTTATTTTAGAAATAAATAAATAAAACTCAACTTTAGAATACCATAAAATATTTTGGTAATATACTTTAGGCCAAAACTCTGCTTGAAATTACTATAGGCAAAAACCCTCATATCCTAAATTTTGCAAATCATAGTAACAAAATTTAATACTAATAATATAACAGTATTAATAATGTAATTATAATACTAAAAATGATAATAATAATAATATAATGATAACAACCTATAATCACTACTGATTCCCCCCAATCTATACACAGAAGAGAGAGAGAGAGAAAGAGAAAGTGGGGGACTCACCGTGGGCCTCCATCTTCGTGGCCGGCGGGGGAGCTCCGGCCACGGGAGGTGGCGGCTGCTCCGGTCGCGGCTGGTGGCGGGAGGAGACGTGCTGGGTACGACAGGGAAGAAGGAGAGGCGAAGTTTATCTAGGGTTTTAATGGCGGCGCTAGGGTGGAGCTCCGGTGGGTGGCTCGTAAAGGCGGAAGGGCGCCGGAGGTTTCACGGAGGAGGAGGCGACGCTAGGCGGTGGTGCGAAGCCGGTGGCGGAGGTCAGAGGGTTACGCGCGGAGAGTGCACGATCTGGGGCGATGCGGTCCGCGGCCGACCGGAGATGGGTGGAGGCACGCCGGAGGTTTCGTGCGGTGGAGCCGCGACTTCGAGCGGCGACCGGGCTCACCGCGAGCGGCGCGAAGCAGTCTACTGGTCGTAGAGACGTCGGATCTGGGCGGAGGGACGCGGCGATCATCCGGCGGTCAGTAAGAGTTTCCCATCTTCCCTTCTACTTTTCTGTTGTGGTCACCGAGGTGACGACAGTGATGGTGGCAAAACGGAGACGGTGGTGGTTGTTCTTATCGGGTGGTGGTGGTTCTGGGAAGAGGCCGGGGTCTGGCCTCATGAGTCATGGTGATGGCGGTGGTTGTGTCGGGTTTGACCAACGGTGGGAGGGCTGCGGCCAAGGAGAATTGGTTGTCTGGAACGAGGGGTGCGGTGCTGGCTTCGGCCGATGGTGGGTTTGACGGAAAGTAAGGAGGAGGTGAGGAGGAGCAATGGGGTCGGGCACACGTGTTGTGGTGGTGAGGATGGTCGGGGATGGTGGTTATGGTGATTTTGGACGGCTGTGGTTGGGTTCGGTCGATTGTGGGGTGACGGTGGCTGCCGTAGATTTTCGGCGGTTGCCGTAGGATTAGATTGTTGGAAGTCGTCGTGTCCGGGATTGTCAGATATGACATGGATAACTGTAAAACCATTGGATTAAGATTTGTGGTGGTCACAGACACGATGCACGATATTATTATGGATGGGAAAAATTTGGAGGAGTACCAGCCTATTTATAGGATGTGGGAATCCTCAGTTGGATAGGGATTGGAGGATTTAAAATCCTCTATAGATAATATCATATAAATTTAAATTCGAATTAAACTTCAAATCGTTGCAATCCAAATTTAAATCATGGACGACTCTCCATTAAATTTAACTCCATTTAAATAAAAGTTTTTCAACTATAATTTACCATAATTAATTAAATTTAAACCAAAACAATATTTAAAATAGTTTTTCAGATAATAAAATATTAATATTTAATAAATTTCAAAAATACATTTATTTTCATAAATTTAAAGTCATGTAAAAGATTATTTATGTAGAACATCATTTTTGAACTTAAAAATTTTATTTGCATAATAAAAGTAAATAGCTCCTTTTTATATTAAATCAACACAGTTTATAAATTGAATAATAAAGATAATATAAGTAAATAAATAAAATATTTTTCCATATAAATTTTGAATTTCATAATAAAATATTTTTATAAAATAGGTACCTCGCACATATTCGTACTCGTCGAGCAACTACAAAAATATGAACTCGTACGCGACGTATAAATATAAAAAACAAAATTAACACCAAAAATAAAAATTGTAGTAAAAAAATTATGGGGTTTACATCCTACCCAGCTTGTAAGAATTTCGTCCTCGAAATTTAGGAGTAATTGGGGCAGGTAGGGCGAAGGAGATTGGAAGAATTTAGTCGATAAAATCGTGATTTAATTCCTCGGTCGAAGAGAGATGGGAATTGGGTAATTTAGATAGTTCTAGTCGAATAGAATCATTACCTGGAAGATGGTCAATGCATGACAACCTATGAGTGTTTAAATCAACCAATGCTTACATTATCCTATAAACTTGCAACCTTGTCAATGGGTAATAACTTCCTTATCTCAAATCTTGATTACGAGATCGTTAGTTTCCAGTCACTTGTGGTTTTCAATTCCGTTAACTCTTTGAATCGTCGTTATCCTTTTACCACTAATCTTCAAAAATTATTTCTTCTCCCAATTGATATTCCATCGAACTTTATTTTTTTTTTTCAAAACATACCTTCCTAAATTTGAGATCTATGAACAAAATATTAGATGTCAACCCATATATACCTTCGATATCTTCTAATAGAACGCCTTTAATTTAAAGTTTTGGATTCAATCAATCTCTAGCAAATATTTTTCTCAAACCAAATCTCGTCTTTCAAAATTTTCCAAAATAATTTAGTCAACCCTTACTCAATTTAGTCGAAGATAATCAAGGTTACTTCGATAGATAATTATATCCATAATCGTAGGATTTTGATAATTCTAAACTTCCAATTCAATAAATCTCTATACTTTTCTTCCTACATATTTTCTTTCAAACTAGTTTCCTCTTGCAAAACTTCTTTTAAAAATTTCTTCACTTCATTTAGTCAAGAGTAAAATCAATCGCACCTTGATATAACCTTTATATTTACAATCATCGCATAGTTAAATTCTGAATTAATTTTTAGGTATTACACCCTTCTTGAATTCTTCAAACGCTCCATTTATCAATTCGTAAAATAAAGAACCAATTTGTCGAACAAGAATCTACTCTTCCTTGATCATAAAATATACTCTGCCTTATAGGTTTTACCGCAAGATTCTACTTACGCATATTCAGTCATCTTATTCAACTTTACCACTACTCTTTCTTCTTGGATTTTCTATTCTAACCTCTTTCCAACCAAAGGATGTCATGACCATTTTCATCTTCGAACAAGGAATCATAAAATGAACACAATTGCCTAAACCACGGAGGAATCAAGATGAAATATGAGTGAAGCAAATTTAATCGGAAAGGAGGAAAGTAAAAAGTTGCCAATATTGCATGGAGAGTAGAAGGGTGTTATGCGTAAGTAAAAGGCATGTAAATAAAATGACAAGGTTAAGCAATCAAGTTAACACACAAGGTTTGATGCATAATACGAAATTAAGTAGGGCACAATCATATATCAGTTTGAAGGAATTGAGTCGAGGTTCATGGTCGATAAATTTATCGGTATCATGGTAAAGGTTACAGTTTAGTCTCTTATGACCCAAAGTCATATCATGAAAATAGAATACAAGGAGAAGTGTTTTAGTGGCACGTGGTATACCTACATGAATGTGGGCTTGTCTAGGTCTTGTATATGGAATTTGTGGGATGGAAAAGTCTAGTGTTGTGCTCCAAATATCCAAGTCACGATAAGGACATAAAAGAATTTAAAATAGACAGTGGGAGTTTATGAGATAATGATCAATGACCAAGCTAAGGCGTGAAATAATAATAATTTAGATTCGAGTAAATCAAGGTAAAATAAGTTAGAAATACAGTTTCTAAAGATAGGATAGCCACTTAGATGGAGTGTGAGAAGGTCACGATAAAATCTAGGTTTGAGGGAATGTCGAGTATGTTAAAATTGAGACATCTTCACATAGTTTGACAGATGACTTAACTACACTCGAGTATATACAACTATCATGGCAATTAATGAGGAATACTTGTATCCCATTAGGGTGACTTGCTTGCTTCTTGGTCCTCTACTAATATATGATCTAATTTCAAATTTCAAGTTTCTCAACAGTTTCGAAATAAAATCTCACGATACTCCATCAAGCATTTAATCATAACTTAAAGTTTAATTTCCTTTAAATAAATTCCAAATAACCTTCATCATATCTAATACGGCACAACTAAATTTTTCATAATAAGCCATCACTTTTAAAATTTTCCCATTCGCAAATGTACCTCGAGATAAACTCTTAGCCCGTTTCATCAATCGCAAATCATGTAACTCAAAAACCAAAATTTAAATATCCATAATCAAGGCTTTAAACGTGAAATCTAATTAACTCTTTAAATCATAGATCATATGTCACAATTTAAAATTTAAATTTTTCTTCAAAGTCGCTTTCATATCCTCCAAATATTTAAACAAAATTTTTACCATCATTTCTTCAACTCAAAATTTAATAAACTTATAAATCGTACGACTCAATTTTAAACCTCAAGCTCTCTCAAACTAAACTTTCGTCTTCTCTAGTTTTCTAAAACTCCTTAAATAATCTCGAGATAAACTTTATAATATTACAATCCAAACTTTTAAAGTTAACCGTAAATCATGCGTCACAATATAAAAACTTAAGTTATTTCTCTATCGATTTCATATCCCTAATAAATCATAACTATTTCACCATTTCAAAAAAAAATCGTAAATCAAAAATTTGTTTTCTCGATCGAGCTATCCTCTTGTGTGTACCACCTTGTAATAATAAAATTTTAACTATCCCTTGAAGGCAGTAATATGCTACTACCCAACTTGAAATTTACTAATCCTTAAGATCATATCTCTAGGAAAATAAATGCCTTTATGCTCAAATATAACCTCCATGGATATTATTTGTCAATATAATCCTTCTAGCCATGTGTTTGACCTATGAAAATATAATAGTGTAGTCATCTTCCTGGCCGTCACTAAGCACGAAACTAAGAATTTACGGTAAAAGAGTCAAGCAAGATGCAAATCAAGGAGGTCGAACGAGAGTTCGAAATTTGAAGTCAAGAAAGGACGTCAAGTAGGTAGATGAGATTCTAGACTCTAATCCTATATTGTAGGCCCGTTCAGTACAGTCATGTAACCGAAACGGCGAACTGGACCTGTATGGGCCACCACAAAAACATGTAACACCCCAGTCCCAAAATACTTTGGACTAGATACGTATCTTGCCAGCTGTATACATACGAGTAAATATAGGACTCATACATATACATAAGCTGTAAATGAAGAAAGCCAAGACACTAAATCTCATCCACAAAGATAAATAATAATATAAAGCAACTTTGAGTTTGTCATGTGCACAATAGTTGGGCGGAGACAAAGTCCACTACCAACCAAATTAAACATGGAAAAAATTATACATGAAAATAATTTAGCAAGCGAGAGCAAGTGACGAGTCCAAGAGCAATCATCACGGAGGAAGGAATGGCCTTAACTAGAGCACCTGCAGGAAATCATGAAAACACACCCTTGGAGAGATCACCAGGTCCTTAGAGGGACGTAACAAGACACATAATATCATGCCAGTAAACTGAATAATAAAGCTCAACAGAAAAGTATGCATGAGTAAAGGTTCCTAACCATTCTATGTGGAATGCACTTTAGAGGACAACGTTCTACGCAGGGGCTGTAACGGATTCACACAAGCAAGTAATAAAGAGTGGCCGTCAAGTAGCGCTCATACGAGACGTTATCGGCCCTGGGCAGAAGGTAGTGCTCATAAGAGTCACACTCGGCCCAAAATGTGTGTAAAAATAAATGTAGCCCCTACGCTAATAACTGTCCCCTCCCCCCAATGATACTATACATGTGTCGACTCCACGACACTGTTTAATCCTTAATAACTGCCAAGTCTTCTACACAAATCTATTAGCAGTTATATCCTAACGTACGGCCTGTACGCACCAATGATCAGTCAGCACGCAAGTTCGCATCTACATGCGACTCACAACTCACACACAACCCGTGGCACATCGTGACAGTTTATGAGATACACTAAACATACGGTGGTCCCTTAACTCTAAGCCAATTGCATAAAGTATAATAATTTGCATCTATATATAGTTTTGACAGAACAACATAAAGAAAAAGCATGCATGATATTGAGCAAGAAATTAAACAGTAAAGACAAGGTGTCTTGCCTGGTGTTGTGCCTGATGTGGTGCATTGATCCAACAAGTCCTCTTTGGTCCAATAGCCGGTGTCGATGTGTAAGGGTCCAAAATTCATGAGAAGTAGAAACACACAATCAGTCGAGATCAATGATGATAATCGAGGAGAGTTTGTGGGAGAAATTACTCATAAAATTTTCTAGAAAATATTTATACGATTTTTGAAACTAGTTGTTATTAGTCTAAAATATACTTTCACAAATATTTGTAAATACTAGAAATTCGTATATAAATTTGGTAACTACTTATTTAGAAAAATATATAAAAAATCATAATCTAGAAAAATTATCTGTGGTCAAAACTATAATTTAATTTTATTTTAGAAATAAATAAATAAAACTCAACTTTAGAATACCATAACATATTTTGGTAATATACTTTAGGCCAAAACTCTGTTTGAAATTACTATAGGCAAAAACCCTCATATCCTAAATTTTGCAAATCATAGTAACAAAGTTTAATACTAATGATATAACAGTATTAATAATGTAATTATAATACTAAAAATGATAATAATAATAATAATAATAATAATAATAATAATAATAATAATAATAATAATACTAATAATAATAATAATAATAATAATAATAATAATAATAATAATAATAATAATAATAATAATAATATAATGATAACAACCTATAATCACTACTGATTCCCTCCAATCTATACACAGAAGAGAGAGAGAGAGAGAGAGAGAGAGGAGAGAGAGAGAGAGAGAGAGAGTGGGGGACTCACCGTGGGGCTCCAGCTTCGTGGCCGGCGGAGGAGCTCCGGCCACGGAAGGTGGCGGCTGCTCTAGTCGTGGCTGGTGGCGGGAGGAGATGCGCTAGGTGCGACGGGGGAGAAGGAGAGGCCGAGTTTATCAAGGGTTTCGATGACGGCGCTAGGGCGGAGCTCCGACGGGTGGCTCGTGAAGGCGGAAGGGCGCCGGGGGTTTCGCGGAGGAGGAGGCGGCGCTAGGCGGTGGCGCGAAGCCGGTGGCGGTGGTCAGAGGGTTACGCACGGAGAGTGCGCGATCTGGGGCGGCACGGTCCGCGGCCGACCGGAGATGGGTGGAGGCGCGTCGGAGGTTTCGTGCGGTGGCGTCGCGACTTTGAGCGGCGACCGGGCTCGCCGCGAGCGACGCGGAGCAGTCTGCTCGTCGTAGAGACGCCGAATCTGGGCGGAGGGACGCGACGGTAATCCGACGGTCGGTAAGAGTTTCCCATCTTTCCTTCTACTTTTCTGTTGTGGTCGCCGAGGTGACGGCGGTGATGGTGGCGAGACGGAGACGGTGGTGGTTGATGGTAGTTGTTCTGGTCGGGTGGTGGTGGTTCTGGGAAGAGGCCGGGGTCTGGCCGCATGAGTCATGGTGATGGCGGTGGTTGTGTCGGGTTGACAAACGGTGGGAGGGCTGCGGCCAAGGAGGATCGGTTGTTTGGAACAAGGGGTGCGGCGCTGGCTTCGGCCGTTGGTGGGTTTGACGGGAAGTAAGGAGGAGGCAAGGAGGAGCAATGTGGTCGGGCACACGTGTTGTGGTGGTAAGGATGGTCGGGGATGGTGGTTATGGTGATTTTGGGCGGCTGTGGTTGGGTTCGGTCGATTGTGGGGTGACGGTGGTTGCCGTAGATTTTCGGCGGTTGCCATAGGATTAGATTATTGGAAGTCGTCGTGTCCGGGATTGTCGGACATGACATGGATAACTGTAAAACCATTGGAATAAGATTTTTGGTGGTCACAGACACGATGCACGATATTATTGTGGATGGAAAAATTTTGGAGGAGTACCTGCCTATTTATAGGATGTGGGAATTCTCAGTTGGATAGGGATTGGAGGATTTAAAATCCTCTATAGATAATATCATATAAATTTAAATTTGAATTAAACTTCAAATCTTTGCAATCCAAATTTAAATCATGGACAACTCTCCATTAAATTTAACTCCATTTAAATAAAAGTTTTTAAATATAATTTACCATAATTAATTAAATTTAAACCAAAACAATATTTAAAAATAGCTTTTCAGATAATAAAATATTTATATTTAATAAATTTTAAAAATACATTTATTTTCATAAATTTAAAGTCACGTAAAAGATTATTTATGTAGAACATCATTTTTGAACTTAAAAATTTTATTTGCATAATAGAAGTAAATAGCTCCTTTTTATATTAAATCAATGCAGTTTGTAAATTGAATAATAAAGATAATATAAGTAAATAAATAAAATATTTTACCATATAAATTTTGAATTTCATAATAAATATTTTTATAAAATAGGTACCTTGCACATATTCCTACTCGTCGAGCAACTACAAAAATGCGAACTCGTACGTGACGTATAAATACGAAAAACAAAATTAACACCAAAAATAAAAATTGTAGTAAAAAATAATTATGGGGTTTACAAGGATGAAAGTAGAAAACTCTCCCTCTCCACTTAGACGCCTATTTGTAGGCTTGGGAGACACGTTGCCTGATAGAAGATGATGTCAGCAGCCGAAGCTTCGGGTTTCATGAAGATGCAGTAGCAAATCATAGAAAAGATTATCATTAATCTAATACGAAAATCGAAGCGTTATCATCAAACAGATGTGCCAAAGTGGTCATGCACGAAGATGGCCATGTGCGCAGGCAAGTCATGCGCCTAAAGATTCTACTACCCATGCTTTTTATTCAAAGTATTTCAAAACTTGTCTAAGTTATTGAAAACTTTAAAGGGGATCTTATAGAAGCATGAAAAATCATGCGCCCTATAGGCCAAATTCCTATGCCCCACAAACAGTATGCCCCCAAGACACAGAGTAACGTTTGCACATCACAAAAAGATAGTAAACAAAAGCGCATGAAAAGAAGACTTTTATTAATCTATTACATGGATTTTTACATAGAAAGTCTACTACAACCTAGTCTAAACTCTACGGATAGGTGCATCACTTTGACGTCTTAGTACATGCACATCCCTTCATTGTTACGAGCGAATCACTTACTCGTCACGAGCGAATTACTTCCTCGTCTTAGCCCAGGTGCATCACCTGTCACCTTGTGGATCTTCTAGCATAACGAGGGTTGGGCACATCAACCCAATATCCTATATTCAACTTGACACTCGATGTCGTCTCGGAGAAGAACATGGCCAGTAAAGTGCATGAGGACGAACAACTCTGTCCATAGCTAACTCGACGTATCTCAGTCTTCAGAAAGAGTTTGTTGTCAAAATTAAAGCTTTTTTGAATGAGGAGATCTGCAACCCACATCATGCCAACTCGCTAAGGAGGAGGATCGGTCGAGTTCAATCTCGATAAAAAGTTGTGCGGAATGCGAACGAGCAAACTCTCTTCACCACAAAACATATCTATTTATAGGCCCGGGCAACCAAACCCATGCGCCAAGTGACAGCCTTCCCGACATTAATGCGATGAACCTAGCACTAATGCCAATGAATCCTGTAGGATCGATGGCACCTCTAGAGGGGGGTGAATAGAGTGTAGCGGAGAATAATTACCGATTAAAAAATCTAATCTGGTGAAGCAAATATAAATGAACTTGAAATGCAAAGTAAAGCAATAAGTATAGTGAGGCAAGAAAGTAATACGCAGACACAGCAGGTTTTTGCTGGTTTTCTTCTGAGAGTACTAGTCCAGTTCGGGAGAACTCTTGCTCGCTATAATCCACTATTTTGAATAGATATTACACCGCATGCTTTACTTCGAATAAAACGCAAACTTTAATACCATCATGTTTTTTCCGAAGCCCACGATCAAACTTCTACAACACCTTTCTGAGAAGAGCTTTTATATGCCAAACTTGTACAACTCGAATACTCCTAATTAGAAACCACCGACACTAAAAGGATGGGAGTTGTCTAGAAGATTTGAAGATTGAAGCTTTGTAAATAGAATATAAAGCTTGGGAATAGATAGAGAACATGAAGATTGAATGAGTGAATAGAAATGAGAATTTCTTCTCTTTTTTTAGGATTCTCTAGGACAGAGTTCAGGCAGAACTCAGAAGCCTAACGTTCAAAATTTTGAACGTTGGTTATCCAAATGAATAGAAAAAGCTGCTGACCAGGAGTAATCCTAGGAGACCGAGTTCGGGCAGAACTCTGCCCGAGTTCGGTTGCTAGGTTTTTGGTCAATTTAATTTGGTTTGGCTTTTAGATTTTGGTTTGGTTTGGGTCAAGGATTGGATCAAGAATTGGTTCAAGGATTTGGGTTTTGAATTGAACTTCTAAATGCCAGTGATCTCGATGCACAACTTTTCTAGACTCAATAAAAGAAAAATACAGAATAAATATAAAAAATTAGTGGAGATGAAATCTATAAACTTATTTTTCTTTTCATATCAAGTTCGAAGTTTTAAGTCAATTATCGAAATCGGTTTGACCATGGCTAAATGGGTCAACAATCTCCTCGATTTTGATAATTTGACAAAACTACGATTGATACTTAAGAATCTGTTCAGCTCGATTTGGAAGAAGACTTGATACGGTACAGAGGGTACAGTAGTAGCTTTGGCCTTGAATATTAGTATAATATATTTGCTCCACCATAATGTATAGTCAAGTCTTGTTACTCCTCCGTAACAAAACATGTCGGCTGAATATCTGTAAAAGTCTAGAAAGCATGATCTCCAAACAAAATTTAGTCATAAACAATTTTTAAGTAACATTTTAAACAAAAAATTTAAGTATTTATCATATTACTCCCTCGTTTGGTCACATACACAAAATGACTTAATCAAACTAATCGTAGTACTCAACACAATCAAGATTAGAACAAAATCTTTAAACATGAAGCAATAAAGAATGCATAGTGCTGAAAACAAGAAATATTAATATAAACTAAAATAGATAGCGTTCATACAACTAGTCAAATAAACTGAAACTGATAATGCTTGAAAGAAGTATTTATCACTAATACATAGTCAAAAAATAAAAAGATAACTAGTGACGATCTATCACAAGGAAACATATCCTCAATCATCATCCTCATCACCATCATCAGTAGCACCTGTCGCACGAGAAGGACCGGTCTCCGCAGAATGGTTTGGATCATAATAGGCAATCGTCGGGTCAAAGTATCGCCGAGCCTCTGGATCATCAATGCGGTATCCAAGTCTAGTGGGATCACGAACCATAGGAATAAGAGCACTAGGGTTGTGAGCAAGACTGTATGACATATCCCACATAGAGTTGGATATGGCCTGGATCTAGAGTGTGGTACGAAAGTCCATAGCTCGAAACTGATCTAATATGAGAGTTTGAAGTGACTCAAGAGTAACACCACCAGGAGGATGAGTAGGATGGGAGTCAGCAACTAATGGGTCAACTGGAGGAGGAGGAGCCTGAACTGCATGAGCATGAACAGAATGACAATGCTCATGAAGATAAGCTGGAGCACCATCTTGGGGACAATCCTCAAGCATAACCTCAAAAAATTGAAAGATATAAGATAGATACATTGCATAAAGAAGTCGTTCCGTTTTCTTACGATAGCGTTCCATAGCGGCGATCATAGTCTTGGTAGTCTGAAGGGGATGCAAAAGTAGAGATGATAGATAGCAGAAAGCTCTAAGTAGAAAATCTCATCAGTGGTGGTATTCTTTAGAATGATGGTAGAGAATACCATTCTATGAAGGTCATAGAAAAAGTTGTTCAAATGCATAGGACGAAGAGTATATTTCGGTCGAATCAAAAGTTGTCCCTTCGAGAAATCTGACCTCAGTGATATCAACTAATTCTTTCCCAACATTAGGAATGTTAAGCAAAGTAGCTAAATCACCGGCGTCAAATTCAATGTCAATTCCACCAACTTTTGATTTGACTTTGCTGTTAGTGACCGATAAATTGTAATAAAATATGAGGATTGGATTAGAATATATTAGACAGCTAGATTGAACTAAATCTAGCAACTCAAAGTGTTTAAAAACCTTACATGATCAGAAAATAGTATAAAGTTGATAGGAGAACTCGAACAAATCTTTCTTTGATGAAAGTCACTAAACCACTCATTTGATGCATCTTGTGACACAAATATAAAATTATCAAAGAAGTCGTCGTCTGGTTTGGAGGGACTAAAAAGTGAAAAGGAGGCCGCCTCGTGAGGAGTTGAGGATGAACCTTCATCAACTTTCCTTTTCTTTTTTTTGGAAGAAATAGGAATTTTAGGAGCCATAGAAATTGAAAAGCGTGGAAGGAGTAAAAATATACCGATTGACGGTGGACAGTTGAAAAGAACTTCGAGAGAGCTCCGATTCCATGATTTGAAAGCTTGAGAGGCATGGAGGAAGGAGAACTAAGAAGTTAGGGTTAGGGTTTTCGGTATTATTTTGGAGGCTTGGTGCAGAAGATGATGATGTGGGGGTTTAAATAAGGAGGAGACACAACAGTCCAGCTTCTGTTCTGATTTACCCAGACCGAGTTCAGTCCGAGTTCGGTCACTTGGTAATCAAGACAAATATTGGAAAGTGTGTGATAGATTTTAACATAAATGCAAATTTAATTAGAAACAATTTTGTTAAAAGAAATAATTTAATATTAATTAATTAAAAACACATAAATCGTATAAAATATTTTGGGTTAGCTATAGGGGCCAGATTCCAGCTAGAGGTAGTCCAAAGACTGGTAGACCGTGTCGTTTCAGGCTATTTACACCTGTGTGACAGAAGGGACCTTTCGGCTTATAACAAAAATATTTTCATGAATTTATGAGTATTAATCAAATAATATTTAATTATATTACTTCAACATCTAAAATTCCTAATTCCCTTCGTATAAAGTTAAAACGATCTTCAGCCAAGGGCTTAGTGAAGATGTTATCTAGTTGATGTTCAGTGTCAACAAATTCTAAGTTAATACATCCCGTAAAACATGATCTCTAAGAAAATGATGTCTAATTTCAATGTGTTTAGTGCGAGAATGACATATCAGATTCTTTGTGAGATTAATAGAGCTAGTTTTATCGTAGTAAATAGAGATGTAGTTAAACGATAACTGATAGTCTTCCAAGGTTTGCTTTATCGACAAAATTTGAGCACAACAACGTCCTGTGGCTATATATTCAACGTCGGTTCTTGATAATGCAACAGAATTTTGATTCTTAGAAATAAGAGACTAATGAATTTCCTAGAAAATGATATGTGCCACTGGTACCTTTACGATCGACTTTGTCTCCAATAAAATTTGCATCCGAATAACCTATCAGGTCAAACGAATTAATTTTTGGGATACCAAAGACCAGTCATCAAAGTTCCTTTAAGGTATCACTGGATATGCTTAATGGCGCTCATATGTGATTCTTTAGTACAAGCTTCGTGCATATAAGCATACAGAGAACATAATGTCTGGTCGACTAGCAGTTAAATAAAGTAAACTACCAATTATATCTCTATACTTACGTACGTCAGTTGTTGTACCACTTTTATCTATATCAAGCTTTGTATACATTGCCATAGGTGTGCTGATAAGTTTGACGTTATCCATGTCAAATTTCTTTAGCAAGTCTTTTGTATATTTTGCTTGATTGATGAATATCCTTTGTGAACTTTGCCAGATTTGTAGCCCGAGGAAGAATGTAAGTTCTCCCAACATGCTCATTTCGAATTCACTCTACATACACTTAGCAAACTTGTTACATAGCATCTCATTAGTTGATCCAAAAATTATATCATCTACATATATCTGTACTAATAAAATATTCTTATTCAAAGATTTTATAAAAAGAGTAGAATCAACCTTCCCATTTGAAAATCTATGTTCAAGCAAAAAGGAACTAAGGCACTTATACCATACATGAGGTTCTTGTTTGAGACCGTAAAGATCCTTACGTAGCTTAAATACATGATCAGGATTTTTGAAATGTTCGAAACCAGGAGGTTGTTTTACAATTTTTTTTATAAAATCATTTAGAAAAGCATTTTTCACATCTATTTGAAAGAGTTTGAAACCATGAAAACATGCAAAAGCATAAAGCATTCAAATGGACTCTAGCCTAGCAACTGGAGCATACGTCTCATCATAGTCAATGCCTTCTTCTTGCCTATAGCCTTGAGCTACTAGACGTACTTTGTTGCGTGTGACTGAACCATTCTCATCTAATTTATTTTGGAACACCCATTTGGTACCAATGATCGGATGATCAATAGGTCTGGGAACTAGTTCCCAAACTTGATTTTGTTTAAACTGGTTTAATTTCTCTTGCATTGCAGGAATTTAAAATTTATCATTAAAAACTTCTAAAAAAATTTAGGTTCTGTTTTGAAAATAAATGCAATATTAGCTACTATCTCCCTTATGCTTGAGCGAGTACTTACAACTCTTGATACATCACCTATTACCAGTTCTTCTAGATGGTCTGGCGTAAACCATAATCGTTTCGGCATACTTTCTAGATAGGACGAGGATGGTGTATCTTTTGGTGTTCCATTGGAGGGAGTTTTCTCTTCTTTATTGTCACTATCATCATTGCATTGACTATGTGACATTTATTGACTCTTCAACAACAAGTGACCTCTTGTTGAATACCCTGTATCCTTTACTTTTTGCCGCATACCCCAAAAATATGCCCTCGTAAGCTTTTTCATCGAATTTTCCCAAGTTGTCTTTTGTATTTAAAATAAAACATCTGCAACCAAAGACCTTGAAATAGCTGATGCTAGGAGTTCTATTAAACCATAATTCATAAGGAGTCTTTTAGAGATGGGTCTAATAAGAACTCTATTCAGAACATGGCATGCTATATAGACAGCTTTTATCCAAAAATATTTTGAAAGATTATGCTGGTTAAGCATAACTCTGACCATACTGCCAAGAGTTTTATTTTTCCTCTCTATAATGCCATTTTGTTGAGGAGTTCTGGGTTAAGAGAATTTATGTGATAGCCTATTTGAATCATAAAATGATTTAAACTCATGGTTATCGATTTCTCCTCCATGATCACTTCGTATTCGAGTAATCATGAATCCTTTATTATTTTGTACCTTTTTTTTTACAAAAGATACAAATTCAGAAAATATATCATTCTTATTTGCAAGAAAGTAAACCCAAGTATATCTTAAATAATCATCAACTATTACGTAAGCGTATAGCTTACCGCCAAGACTGGCGACTCTACTTGGTCCTAATAAGTCCATATGAAGTAATTGCAGAGGTCTAGAGGTACGTACAACGTTTATTGACTTGATGATTTAGATGCCTTGTTCTTTTCATATTCGGCATGAACTATATCTTTCTTGAAAGTGATATCAGGTAAGCCTCTTACCAGTTTTTTGGTGGACAATCTTGCAATAGTGTCTATGTTCGTATGTCCAAAACGTATAAGCCATACCCAGCTTTCGTCTTGAGTTATAAATAGACACTTTCCTGTACTGTTAGTCTTTTCTCACAGATATAGTATATATATGTCGTCCTCTCTTATTCCCTCAAAGGAGGTTATTCTAGAAGATTTATCATAAACAAAATATTTATTCTTAACAAAATTAATTCCATAACCATTATCAGTCAGTTGACTAATACTTAACAGGTTATGTTTTAATTCTGTTACTAAGCATACATCTTTGATAATAGGCGAGGGAGAAGTACTTATGTCGTTCCCAAAGGATACATAGCCTTCTTTCTTCATCGATAGAGTTGCAAACAATGTGTTATCCTCTAGCAACCACTATCGAGAATCCACTTGCTTCTAGTTGAAGGATGAAGGTCCACCTACAATATAAGTTGAAGATGTAACCTTTGGCACCCACTTTCTTGAGTGTCTTGATATGTTAGTTTTTGGAACCCATACATATACATTCAAATCTACTAGCCTTCTAATCTTACACTGGTGTGATACATGCCCTTTTATTCCACAATAGTGACATGTAGCAAAAGTGTTAGTGCTTGGTGTAGTCCGAAGATCATGTATCTGTATTTTTGAAGATGTGTTTGCTTTCTTATTGTGTGAAAACGTATACATATATGCATGGCTTCTGGCAGTTCTAGCAGTGTTGGTCGTGTTGTGTTTGTGTTTGGCCTTGTGACTTGTGTTTACCTGAGCTATAGGTTTGACAACCTATTAACCAGTTTGATCTCTAACTTTTTAGTGACGTCACGGGCTTCATTGTATTTCGCCGTGAGTGCATCTATTCTCTCAGCAACAATGTTGTAATTCTTTTTCCTTAGTTCATAGAGATCGTTAAGTTTTACATTTTCTTGATTAGCTTTCTCTAGCTTTTTAAGAGTTTCATGTAAGCTTAACATTAAAAAAGTAATCTTATTTGTGTCACTAGAAGAATCTCTAATATCTTCTAGGATTTGAGATTGCTTTGAAAACTCAGATTGTATAAAATTTAGCACTTTATTAGCACTTTTGTACATGTCTATCATTTTTCTCTGATCTTCTAGCAGATCAATGAAAGCATCAGTTAGTTCATCGAAAGTAAATTCTTCATAGAGAGGGTTCGATATTACCTTAGCGTCTGTAGCCATAAAACACAGGTTCGTTGTGTTGCAAGGCTTCTATTCTTCTTCAGAGTCACTAGCTTCGCTTTCACACCAGATACTAGTATTAGCATAATTTCTAGTCGATGAACTTCTTTTGCTTGTCTGATTAGGCCAACTTCCTTTTCTTAATACAGGACAATCCTTCTTGATGTGACTTGTTCTTTTATAGCTGAAGTAGATCGGTTCTTTATCGTCTCTGAAATCTTTCTTCTTCTTGTTCAAATTCTTATATAATAGGAATCTTCTGAAGTTCCTTGTCATGAGGGCCATTTGTTTGTTGTCTAAGCAGTCTGTCTCACTTTTATCGTCGGTGGCTGTCTTATGGTTGACTTTGAATGCTATGGCCTTCTCTTTTGGAGCTGACTCTTCGAAATCTTTAATATATAGCTCATGCATCATGAGCTTTCCCATAAGGGTTTCAAGAATCATTGTCGTGAGATTATTTCCTTCAATAATGGTCGCCGCTTTAGGATTCCAGTTCTTGGTTAGTCCACGAATTGCCTTCCGAATCTTCTCATGATTGTTGTATTCTTTCCAAGGGAAGATTGAGGATTAACAATATCTAGAGATCGAGTAAGGCTTCATTTTAAAGGCCTCGTACTCTTGTGTAGTCGTGATATTTTGGACTCCTTCACTTGTGAAGTACCTTCATGAGTAACCTCAAGAAGTTTCCAAACCTCGTGAGATGTGACACATGTTGAAACTCTACTGAACTCAGTTATATCTACAGCACAAAATAAAGCATTGATGATTTTTGCATCAAGACTAGCTTGTTTCTTTTTATTGTCGGTGTATCTATCAAATGGTTTTTCAACTAGAACACCCTCTACCGTGATAGGTAGTGGTTTCTTATAACCATTCATGACAATCGACCGTAAATCAAAATTAAGAGACTTGAGGTAAAAGCTCATACGTATCTTCCAGTACGTGTAGTATGTGCCATCAAATTGGGGTGGCCTATTTGTTGATTGGCCTTCACCATTGCTTGGATATAGGCATGCTATATCTCAAGGAGTTTTAATCCGACTAGAGATAAACTGTGCTATGATACCAATTGCAGGAACGATAGCACCTTTAGAGGGATGAATAGAGTACAGCAGAGAATAATTACCAATTAAAAAATATAAGCAGGTGAAGCAAATATAAATGAATTTAAAATGCAAAGTAAAGCAATAAGTATCGTGGAGGCAAGAAAGCAATACGCAGACACAGCAGGTTTATACTGGTTTCCTTCTGAGATGAGTAGTCCAGTTCGCGAGAACTCTTGCTCGCTATAATCCACTATTTGGAATAGAGATTACACCGCGTGCTTTACTCCAAAGAATACGTCAACTTCAACACCGTCGTATTTTTATCCGAAATCCACGATCAAACTTTAACAACATCTTTCTGAGAAAAACTTTTATATGCCAAGCTTGTACAACTCGAATACTCCTAATCCTAAACCATCGGCACTAGAAGGTTGGGAGTTGTCTTGGAGATTTGGAGATTGAAGCTTTGTAAATAGAATAGAAAGCTTAGGAATAAATAAAGAAGATGAAGATTGAATGAGTGAATAGAAATGGGAATGTCTTCTCTTTATAGGATTTTCTAGGACAGAGTTCAGGCAGACTCAGTAGCCTAACGTTCATAAGTTTGAACGTTGGTGATCCAAAAGAATAGAAAAAGCTGCTGACCAGGAGTAATCCCAGGAGACCGAGTTCGATCCTAGTTCAGGCAGAACTCTAGCCGAGTTCGTTTGCTAGGGTTTCTGGTCAATTTGATTTCGTTTGGCTTTTGGATTTTGATTTGGTTTGGGTCAAGGATTAGATCTAGAATTGGTTCAAGGATTGGGTCAAGGATTTGGGTTTTGAATTGAACTTCTAAATGCTAGTGATCCCGACGCACAACTTTTCTAGACTCAATAAAATAAAAATACAGAATAAGTATGAAAAATTAGTGGATATGAAATCTGCAAACTTCTATTTTTTTTAATCAAGTTCAGAGTTTTAAGTCAATTATCGAAATCGGTTTGACCATGGCTAAATGGGCCAACAAATCTGCCATCTCAAAATCTACCAAGTCTATGGAACTGTCCTCCCCACCCCCATGCCTATCTGTGTCATCTTCACAACACATATAAATCTCTAGTAACTGTTAAGTCCGTAAAACATGTATATTCTATTAGCAGTTATGTCCTATCCATCGTATGATCCATACGTAGCGGTGGCCAACCGATTACGCAAGTCCGTGTGCTACATGAGACTCACAACTCGTGGTACACAAGTGTCATGGCCAAATGATATATATTAATACCTTACAATAATAGGGTGGTCCTTTAAAACTAGTTCAGCACGCACAAAATAAATAAAAGTAACGAAAACGACTAACTCAGTCACTTGCACCTAAGTATGAATTAGACACACACTTTAATATAAAAGAAATCAACAACTCAAGAAATAAAAGAATATAAACATGCTAAAAAGACAGTAAATAATTAGTAAATAATGGCATGGTATCTCGCATGAATACGGTGTGCAGAAACGATAACGTCCAATAACCAAACTCATCTGATCAAAGAAGCAAGGAAAGTAGAATTTTCGCAAATGTCCCCGGATGCTGAAAAAGACATCACCAATGTTTTTAGAATAATAGAAATGTCTAAGATCGCCAACTCATAAGTCCAATTCTGGTTACGGGGGCAAAATCATAATTTTGGGTCAAAATAATATCCGTCGTTAGACCAGCTTTGTATCAAAAAGCATTCCGAATCCTGTAATCTTTAAAGTCAACAAGTTACATGTCTATGGGTCCATTTTTGATACAAACCCAAAGGTATGTCCAATTTTGGATTGAGCTGTGCATAAAATTAGCCGTTAAATAGGATCGTAGGCCTACAAAAGCGGCGATTCAGTTAACCTTCTCAGAATCGGACCAAATATGGCTCACATGACCAAAATTATATCATGAGTCCAAAAGTGCAAGTCATACTTTGGTGCAAGCGACTGTATTAGTTGTCACTACCAAATTTCTAGTTTGAGGATAAATTTGTTATTTTTGGGGTAATTTAAAATTATTAGTATTAATTAGAATTTATGGGAATTTTTAGGAATTATTTTGGATTTATTTGGACTAGTTTGATTTTTGACTAGTTTTGACTCATGTAGACCAACCTAGGAGCTAACTCTAGTTAGTTGGGCTTGGTTAGGTCAAGTGACTCTAGTCTAACCTAGTATGACTTAAGTTAGTAGTTATTGATTCATTAGAAATTTAATTAGGAATTTAGGAATCAAGTGTTTTGATAAATGGCTTGTGGTTTCATAAGTCATTTTGTGACTAAACTTGATAGGACTAGCTAACCTAGCTCAAACCCCACCCAAACCCAACATGGCCGGCCACCTAGGTTTAACCTAGGGATTCCCCTACTATAAAGTCCCTCCTAGATTTTAGGGCTAGCCTCTTTTAGGGTTCATCCAAAAGTTCTAAGGAAAGAGGTGAGTTCCATCTTCCAAAATTCATTAAAAATCCAATTTAAATCCTTTCTTCTCCAAACCAATTCCATTAGGACCTAAAATCAATGCTCTTGCTGTTGGTATTGGTTATTTGCAGGGAAACAACAATTTGTGAAACTTTGGGTGGCTTGAGGAATCTCTCCATTTAGTTTTTGTGAAGGCTTGTTCATCTATAGGTAACTTTCTCAAATCTCCATAGATTTTCATTTTGTCTTCACCAATAGGAAGCCCTAAGGGTCCCCCTAAGGTCTGGATAGGTTTCGTGTCTAGTGTCGAAGGATTCGTGTCCATTCTGGACACGTATCAGTACACTAGACATGGTGTTCGACAGAATGCCACAAAGGGCATGTCGATCCAGTTTGCCTATTATTTTTGAATAGGAAATAGGTTTTTGATCTAGCTTAGGGTTTCCTGTCCTTGTGTCATAGTTTTCGTGTCGTCCTGTGTCATTTTGATGGTGTGGACACGCGCGCGCACACACGCGTGCGCAGCTATAGGAATGCCCTGCCTATCGGGCTCTTTTCTGGACACGACACGAACGTGATGGACACGAAATTTTGTAGGAGCCTCGAGGCACCCACTGACATGCCATGTGTCAAGTTTTGTGGGCCCACGTGGCGTATCGAGTGAGGAATCCTCGATGCACGAGTTTCTCACTGTTCTGTACAGTGTGGTTTTGGGCCACTGACACGGGTCTCGTGTCCGACCCTGATACTTCGTGGACACAGGCCAGTGGGCCCATGAGGTAGCCCTATAGGTGGGCTACCCATGTGTGTCACCATGAGATCCCTTCGTGTCTTGTGTCGTGTACACGACACAAGTGCACGTGTGCACGAGACAGTGCACTGTCAGTGCACTGTATGTGTATCACTTTGTGATTTCTTGCTATGGATACGCCGTGTCCGGCTATGGGTGACACGAGATGATGTGTGGGATTGTGCACGAGGGTTGTATTCATTTTTCCAATCATTAGATTCATGATTAATTAATTTGCTATTCGATTCTCATTTAAAAATCAATGTTCTGATAA